>MU216751.1:44129-64175 GCA_018584345.1 Thuja plicata | reverse complement strand
TATATATATATATATATATGCATATAGTAATTAACATATACATAAAATTCCTTTCTTTCTTTTTCATATTTATATATATACATTGTATGCATGTAAATACTTGCGTATGTGTGTGTATATATTAGTTATTTATTTTATTAAATTTAATAATCTGATATTTTTGCATCATATTTATGTGTATATGCTTTTATTTTATAATTTTTCCCCTTATGTTTGGGGTGCATTTTATTTTTCGTCTTATTGGTTTTTAATTATTTGGTTTCTTGTCCATTTTCTCCTTTTTTAATTGAGTTTCTAGTCCTTTACCTTTGTTGTTTGTTAGTTTTAGTTCTTTTAGTTGCCATTGTCTTGCTCTTCTTGCTCTTTCTCTGTCCTCTTCCACTCCCCTCCCCCATCTTTTTAAAGGGTTAAGGTCTGCAACTTTTCTATTTTTCACCTTATGCTCTGTATCATCCTGATGATGGATCACAAAGTGTGATCTGAAATGTTGATGTAGAAACGCTCACACAATTGAATCCAGAAATAGTATAGAGATATCTTATGGATTGTGGAAATCTACTCGCTCTTAGCTTAATTAAATATGTTCTTACCTGCTATCAAACATTACTAATTGAAGGGTGTCATTAATGAAACCTTGGTTATGAGAACCTATGTGCGAGTCCTTTGAGAGATCTTGTGAGGAACGAATTCAAGGTTTGGGGTTGTTTCTGTTTGGTTTGACTTTCCCTCTTTAGTGGAATTTGATTTGAGTTTGAAATGAGAATTAGATGGTTGTGAATGCATTAAAAAAACTTGATAACTTGTATTTAATACATAATGTGCTTCTAAATAGTACGTCAAGATTAAAATCAATGGTTTTGTCTTTGACTACTTGGTAGTGAGTATATGTTAAGAAGAGGCCATCTCATGTTGGATATAGGTAATTTTTTCAATATGCTGTAAAAAATAACCTCAAAATTATATGACTGTATGTATATAGGCTCCTAAATCAATCGATTGTGATCCGCATATTCCTAATTAAGAATCTCTTTTCCAGTTATAGTGGTAAGTTGGATATGGGTAGATAACTTTTACAACAACACAAGATGGACAGAGTAAGGACCCTATATGATTATAGTGGTAAGTTGGATATGGGTAGATAAATTTTACAACAACACAAGATGGACAGAGTAAGGACCCTATACGAGCATAGGTAGAGGTTGTATACCTTCCAGATGTAGACTTCTCTCCATCTAAGGTGATCACCAATGGATGAATCCTATGATTTGCGCAAAGATAAGATTATCGATGCTCTAACTTGATGGTAGTCAGGGAGCATGCTCTATTGGTAGACTTTTAGCTATACCACTTAGTGGGATTGACATTTCCAATAGCATTCCGTATTATAGTTCTTGATTGGTTCCATCAGTAGCATGCAAGCCTTAGTGTCAACAACATGGAGTTGATGGATGTCTAGTATACACTAGAAGATTAGATTGTTTTCGCTATTCGCATGCAAGCCCTAAGGCCAACAATATGTAGGTGATGGCTCTCCTTGTTCACTAAATCGTTTGATGGATGGTAAGTAAAAGAGAGTTTTTAATGAAAAATGAGTAGGCAATTTATTGGACCAACCTCGTAGTATAATTTTGTCATATCTTGATGTCGAAATGGTATCTTATATTATCAAAGGCATGTCGCACTTTGAGTGAATGGTTATTTGGAAGTTGACCCTATGCACTATGGCCATGTGTTTGTTAGTCCTTGTGGATGACCTAACCACTATGTATATGTGATGTATGACAGAACTGGTCATTGTATATATGCGATGTATTGCGGAGCTAGTCACAATGTATATGTGTTGTGCGCTCAAGTCACACGCTATAAAAATTAGGGATTATGGAATGATACGACCCCTTTGTATTCGTGTATGTGTGTACACTATTGATCGGTAGGGTTTAGTATTGCATCAACACTTGATGACATATTTTTGTCATTAGTGTAATTGGACTAAATTAAAAGGTTACACTTAATTAATAGTCGAAGTTTAAAGGGAGATCAAAGAACTTACACGAGCAGAAAATGAATTTACTCTAATATTAGTGCACGAACTAGGAAGCTTCTAATTTTCTGAAAGTGATATGTTGGTAGGTCATCATGGATGAACCCTCAAGGCTTAGGTCTAGGTCTAAGGATGACCCTAACATCATGAGTTTACCACTTTCTTGTGTAAGTTTTGAGTCATGGCGTGGTGTCGTCACCGTGACAATGATTGGTTAACTAAGGAGTTGGGTAGCTCCTGTAATCTTCTAGACTAGGTGGATTAATCCTCGCCCCTTTAGATGATCCACCACCTCTTGATATAATTATGTTTGTGTTTATCAAAATGATAATATTTTATCTAAATCTCTAATTTTTTTTATAAAAATTATTTTAGTTAAAATGAACCACACATAAAGAAATTATGTTTTATTATAAAGATTCCTATACACTGTTGATATTTTCATGATTAATGTATATTTATGAAGCACTTTCTCTCCCTATATAATCTACTAGATAACCTTAGGAATATAGTTAAAATAAAATTTGAAAAATTACATTTTAAAGCAAATAACAACTTTAGAGCACACAAATGATGCAGATTGCCCATGCAGATAAAAGGTGCATTACTAACTAAAAATAGATAAAAAGCTTGCCCATCACATGATTCATATTCTAATCTCTCCTGTATTAGCATCATAGATCAGGTTATACCAGGACTTCAGTTTACATACTTCAAAAAGACATTGTGAGTTGTCTGATATACTCAATGTTGAAACATGTTTAGTAAAATATTCACAATTACAATGAAGCAATTGAAAAGCTCTTTCGAGATGATTACTTGGTGAGGGCAGACCGTACAAAAGATTCTAACATACAGACTTTAAATCTTCTCCTTATCGATGCTGGAGATTCAAGACTTTTATACTAAAAGCAAATGTAAATGCGAAGACAAATGTGAAGCCCACAAGAACTACTGCTACAGTACTCAGAAAATCATTCTTAAATCCAAAATAATGTTCTAAATACTCATTCAGTGGCATTCCTGGTTTCTTCCCATCTACCTCAATGAGGTCGGTGATGTCTCCGTACTGGGAAACAATGAGTCCATAAACCGTCCAAGCTAATGGACAGATCCAATAATACCAAACCCACCATATTGGCATTTTCTGCATCAAAACAGAGGAAAAAGTTCCCAATATGAATAGAAGCATGAGATAAACCCTCGGTTTTGAATTTATAAAAGTCAGCATATGTATTCTAAAACTAGTAGACATAATGAACATGAGATAGCATCGAAAGCTTTTGGATTATGCGAGTGATTAAAGAATAAGATAATACTCCTAAAAAGTTACATGTCAATTAGTGTTTGTATTTGTTAACTCGTTATTTGAATATTTTACTTTTAGGTAGAGGAGTTGATGGAAAGATGGAATAAATTATTGGTTACCTTTCTAGTAATGAAAAATCCTGAAAATAGACTAAATAGAGAAACACAAGATCCAGCCAAAACTGAAGCCATTTGTAGGTTTGGCGTGATTGAGACTGTCATCATCCCATAATAGGTAAAATAGAGAAATGAAATGAAATTGATGAAAAAAAAACTCATGAACTTGTAAACTTTCCATTTGAAACCAATCATGCCATAGACTATGATGGTATAAATAATTGTTTGGAAAATGGTGTATGGAATTTCAATGATGACCTGCGCTGGCAAATTAAATAGTATTAGCAACGTTGTGTGTTATTCAATTGTGAAATGTATGAAAAAAGGTAGAATGTGGTGAAGGATTTCATATTAACATAAAGAAAATCTTTGAAAATCTACATGCCTGTGCCAAAGCATAGGGCATCGCAGAATACATTCCTGCAGCTCTTTCTCTATAAAAAACTATTCTCTCAACTGCAATCAAAGGTTGTACTGTTTGACAATTCATTACTCCTATGAACAACACTGCTGAATACATGCCCCCTATTATATTAAAGAGATTTACATTGTTATCCCTGTTGCAAACAAATTTGTTGTTAGTATCTTTGAAATTCCCTAAGAAGGTAGATTAACTTTACAAATGTAATTGATTTTCATATTTTGCACAATGGTGCACGTACCGCTTTCCTCCAACCTGCCAAAATATCGATCCAACTAATGCGCCGACCAAAAAACTTATAAGAATCCTAATGCTATTGTAGTCTGGACTTCTCCAATATGACAAGTTTTGCTTCCACAAACAAAATTTGAATTGTTCAAAGAAAGATTGTGAAAATTGGGTTGTAAAATAAAGATCTTTTTCACCACAAGGTGGATTACAGAGCTCTTCTACGAATGATATATTCCTCCTGCATCATTAAGGCATGCATCATCATTTATTTGTATTGAAAAAGTCACATGTTAGATACAATTCCTGAGCTAAACAAGTACTTACTACTTACTTATAGAGAGTTGATTTCTTGTAGTGTTCTGCAAAGTCTATTCCATGAAAATGTTCAGCAGTAGTAGAGCTCACTTCTAACATCCATGTAGCAGGATTTTGCTTATACTTTATCTTTGGCACTCGTGGAAAAGCCTGTTACAAAGCAGATTGGAAAACATATCATCTTGAAGTCAGTTTAGATACACATCGAATACTATACCCATGTGTGACCAAAAAATCTTGATTTCCCAACTGTACCAAATACTATGTGATTTGACTTTACTGAAATTTGACGCAAATCTTCCCAAATTTAATTAAAAAAAATTCATTCATTCAATTTTTTTAAATTTTTTGGTATAAACAAAACCTACACCAATTGAGAAAGACAAATGAAATGTTTTAATATTTCAGTGACCCACTTTTTTGAATTATCTTCCAATGCAACTCGACTATTTTTGCATTTTTGTAATGTGTTAAATTAATTCGTAATAGTTTGTGTAGCATATATGTGTTTATATTGCTTTTAAAGTTATGAAAAATTCCTCTAATAACTTAGAAAATAGTATTAAATATATGTGTACATGTTTTCTATTAATGTTGTATCTAATCGTATCCATATTGAAGGTCTTAAAAAATAGATATATCTGTATCTGATACCGTATCTGTAATCATATCTATATCTGTATTGGTATCTGTGTCCATGCAACTTTGTATTTAAATTTTACCTATTAAAAAATATAAATATAACCTCATTGCAACACATTTGTTGTATCTTTGAAATTCCCTAAAAGTTGGATTAACTTTACAAATATACTTTTTTTAAATGTTCTACATAGACAAACTCACCTGAAAATACTCAATAACCTTTGCAGAGTTTTGACCCAAGGGTCCTGCATAGATGACTTGACCACCTGTTTTCATTAGGAGCAACTGCACCGAAAGGGAATTAATGTCTATATCTATTGAAAAAGACCAACACCGTCAAATGCAGCCATTTCAGATTTATTCTACCTCATCGAAAGATTCAAAAATGTCAATGCTAGGCTGGTGAATGGTACAGACAACGGTTCTTCCTGTATCAACTGTATTTCGTACAGTTCTCATGACAATAGCTGCTGACCTGGCATCTAATCCTGAAGTTGGTTCATCCATGAAAATAATAGATGGATTGGCAACAAGCTCCACAGCAATTGTTAACCTTTTTCTTTGTTCTGTTGACAAACCAGTTACACCAGGAAGACCCACCAATGCATCCCTTAAACCATCCAACTCTACCAGCTCCATAACCTCATCTACAAAGGCCTATGCCAGTTCAAATCAGTCGATTCAGTCAGGGCTAAAGAACCGAATCCCCCCAAATAATGTAAAGATTGAATATGCAATACAAAACTTGAGCTTGGGACTTACAGTTTTGGTGGTGTTATCAACGCCCTTTGGAAGACGAAGACAAGCAGAATATATTAAGGACTCTCTCACTGTTACTTGTGGAGAATGAATATCAGTCTGCTCACAATAACCAGAGATTCGAGCAAATGTTTCTTGCTTTTTGGGAAATCCAGAGATCTTAATATTCCCTTCAATATATCCTCCTGTTTTCCTTCCAGCCAAAACATCCATGAGTGTCGTCTTTCCAGCCCCACTAACCCCCATCAAAGCAGTGAGAAATCCTGGCCTAAATGCCCCTGTTACATTACGAAGTAGTTGAAGTTTATCCTCTGTTACTCCCTGTTCTTTCATTTCCTGCGGAAGGTTGAATTCCAAAAGTTAAAATTTTATTCAAAATTACTTTTTTTTTGGTATGTTTATTGAATTTGAACCATCTTATCCATGAATTTGGGGATGCACAAACACTCAATTTCAAATCACTAGCAAATACCGGTTACTATCAACTTAACAAGTGGATTGAACATGTATTATACCCGAGGCATGTCAACGAAGTAATTCACATTAATAAAAGACATTGCCAATGGTTTGAAAGGAAGAACCATTCCTCGTTTCATCACACCAGTTTCTACATCGAAATCCGTTGAAATGATTTCAGTTTTGATTGATCTCATGTTAATCTGATGCATCTGCTTTTCTTCTGCACAAACAAACACTTTTGAGCAGACAGGGAGAGACTCGATTTTACTATGGAAGACTCATATGACTACTATGTATGTCTTGAAAAAGTTCGTTACTTTGTGATCATTTTTCTCTTACAATTATTCCTATCCATTGCTTATTCGGATTGAAGTTGACGATGCAAGGACATATTTGAATAGAGAAGAAAAACTTTTCTTACTTGCGCCTTTTCCAGTTTTGGTAGAAGATGTTTTAGACGGTGCCCTCTTAGATTTTGATTGAGCAAATTGGAGCTCTTGAATTTGTGCAACATCTTCAGGCCCGGAGACTTGTGCAATTATTTTTTTTGATATTGTAACCTGATGCTTGCCAACAGCTTCTCAGCACAAAAAAGCATTCTCAGCTTGCAGAAAGGCCCAAATTTGAATTGAATAAAGACGGTATAGAATGAATGAGTAAACTCACGATTAAGATATGTAAGGGAGATTGTGAATAAAATATTGAAGAGTATAGAAAACCCCAATAAAGCTGCAGCTCCTATCCAATACCAGTATGCTTTGGGGTTGATGTTACGCCTCTCAAGTAAACCAAGAGCCAAGTTTGGTGAAGAATCTGTACCCTGTAATTTGAAAAAGTAATCAAATTGTTAATCATATTATAGTTATACTCCTGTATAATGTGCAATCCTGCTGTGCATATTCACTGTCCCTGTTGTTAGTTTCTTGTTCTTACAACCAAATTACTCCAGCATTTAATATGCAATTAGATTGGTTATTATGGACTGAAACTCACTTTATTCCATCTGGGATCGAGCATCTCATTCAAAACAAGGGAACTTTGTGCATATGCTAGCGGAGAGCATCAGTAACCCCATCTCAACCACTTGGGTATGCTATCTGTACAGGAAATAAAATGTTGAAGAAACTGAGATCCGGCAAATCTTTTCTTTTTTGAGTACCGTGTAGCTTGAGAGGGATGGCATACCTTTGGTTATGATGATTCCTCCGAACAAAGAAATTAGTAGCAAAGTGAGTGCTCCTCCAATATTGGACACTGTCATTGTCCTACAAAGTCCTGCTAAAAATCTGAAAAGAGAAGATGACGTCTGATGTAGCAGAAATAGTATAAGAAAATGCCTGAAAAACCTGCATTATCAGCGGCACTATTAACTGTAAAAATTCAGAAAAACAAATTTTAAAAAGATAAACATCCTAAAATGACTTTCAATTCCGTGAACTGTTATCATGGAACGGTCACTTCTAATGCTAGAAAAGATAGTTCATGAAAAAAATGACAACAGAAAATGGTTTAGGCTTAACGGTGCATTATTTATCAATGTTAATGGAATCTCCAAGCCTACCTGACAGCTTCAGGGGCAAATCCTACTCCATAATAGTTCATGGCAATCCAAACACCTGATTCCAGAAATGATATTGGAATACTCAGCAAAAAGGAGGGAAGCGAGAAAGCCCATGCAGGATACAACAGAAGGTCTCGTTGTTTGTAAAATACGGGTAATCTGGCAAGTGTGAATGGAAGCTCAGCCATGCCATTGAACATGTTTGTCATCAGGGCAGTAAAGAGAGCCCCAAGATATAAATTTGCATCCTCCTCATCTCGTTGGTGCATCTGTGTTCTCCAGAACACTGTAGATGCTACAAATGCCACGAAAATAATCTGCATAATAAACAGCTTCCATGAGGCCTACTTATATTGAGTGTGAATTATCATAGGGTAGAGCTGCTCATTGCACATTAAGGCTTACTTGTAGAGTCTTGAATATGTAAATGAAGGAATTGCGTTTGAGAAGAAGCCATTCCTTAGCAAAGCAGAGAAGATCTCCATTTTAGGAATTAGGTTTTTACTCAATACCGGAGATCGTTTGCGGCTAGAAATCTTGTTGTATGGTACAGGTGATTTTCTGGAGAGCCTTCTATATGCACGAAACCGCTTGTACATATCCGAAAATTCCTTCACAGAGATATAGCGATATGGTATTCTTCTGTCAGCCCAATATTGCCCTTGGTCCTTCATTGAAGTCACCTACAAATCACAGCCCAGTTATGTTTGTTTTGGAAAAAATGCAATATTGAAAGTGAATGTTGTGAAAAAAAAAAAACTACACTCTGGTGCATTGGGTAAAGATCTCTGTACTCTCAGAGAGACTTGAGCCGCTGGTTTTTGTGGATGAGATCTTCTGTTTGTATTGGGAATGGTCAGATATTATTAATGTTTGAGTTTCTCTTGGATTAATTAGGAGTCTAGGATTCGAGCCTAGGATCTTACATTTGTTGTTGGAGTGTTCTATTACTGAGTTACTGACTCTCTGGGACAAGTCCATCTTTGATTCGAATTTAGCTTGTTTTCAACATTCATTTAAACCATTCTATAGAATGCTTGAGAATGCTTGGGATCTAAGATCTTCCATTTTCTGTGGGAATATTTAAAATTTTACCATTAACTAGTGGCCCCTTTTGAACTAGCGCATCTTTGATTTAAATGTCCAGATATAACAGAAAAAAAAGTTTTGATAATAAACTTTATGGGTTGTTTATCTGTCTTTTAGAATATTAGAAGTGCTAAAATAATAATAACAGAGGAAGAGAAAGAGAAGTTCTGTAGATCGAGAAACATTCAGTGCAGGTATTGTGAGTGATATGAACACTACGAATCTGAATGTAGAGAAAAAAATCTGTCTAAAGTCAATCATGCTGAAGATTCTTTGAAGATGCAACGCATTCCAGCTTCTTCACATCGTAATTTACCAAAAGAATATTAAAAGGATGTGTGGTTCTTGGATAGTGACTGCTCAAATCACATGACAGGTAAATCTAGTTTTTTTATCAAATTATCAAATAAGATGATTCCATCGAACAGTCAAGCTAGTTAAATTTAGTGATGTAAAAAAAATGATATAATGAAAAAAAATACCCTTGCACTAAGACTATATAAGATAAAAAAACTATTCACATTCAATGTACTTCGCTCTTATAACAATTGAAAGATGATAATTTACAACCGCACTAGAGAAAATATTTTACTTATACAAGGAAACAGAAAAGCTTTCATGAATAAATTTCAGACAGATATGAAATGGTAGCTTGAGATTTACAATTAGTTGAATAAGTTGATGTATACAGTAAACTTTTCATTTAGAAATAATATATACAGTTTTCTTTTCAAATTTGCTGTTAACCCATGTGTAAACAGATATAATAAAAATAAAATATTTTCTTATAAATTATTCTCTTTCATCAAGTCTTAAAAAGATTATGAAAATTATATACCTTTAGATTTTTACTAATCATTTTATAATTGATGACACAAAGATTCCACATTATGTTTACCTCCTGCAAGAAATCTGCAGCGCCCTTTCTCTTGGGGCATCTGAATCCACAACTTCCAAAAAATTCAAGCACGTTTTTTCTCGCCCCATGGTAGACAACTTGTCCTTCTGAAAGAAGTATTATGTCGTCAAATAACTCGTATGTTTCTGGTGCAGGCTGAACCAAAGACATGACAATAGTTGCATTCATATGGGAACAAAATTGCTGCAAACATTTAACAATTTGATACGTTGTAGAACTGTCAAGGCCTGTCGAAATTTCATCCATGAAAAGAGTAGTTTTTGGTCCAACAATTATCTCACCTACAGCCAAATAAAAAAAAATCATTTACAAATTATACAGTAAACCCCAAAAAACGTGGAAAGCAATAATACTTGAGTGCACTATTTAATATCCATACCAGTTGTGAGACGTTTCTTCTGTCCACCTGAAATTCCTCTAAACATTTCATCTCCTGCTATTGTATCTGCACATATATCCAAACCAAGAATCTGTTTCCAAATTGGAGTCAGTCAAGCAGGTCTTCTATATTTTTCTTAAGAAACTGATTATTTTGTTACTGAAAAAATTATAGGCTATTCTACTTTAAAAAGGGTAAAAGATGAACTTAGATGATTTTTAGTTTGCTTAAGTTTTTAGAGATTGTTGGTTTTTTTGTTTATGAAAATTATAAAATTATAGTTTATATTATTATATTCTATTATAATTATGATTTTTCCCATATCTATTATTATATTTCATATCAAATGAACAAGTGATGGAAATAATAAATATTTTCCTTTATGAATATATTTATAAATTTATATAATTTTTGAAGTGCATAATAAAAAATAATAGATTATCTTAAATTTCTTTTTAATTTAATATTTATTTTATAATTATTAAATAGTCAAAATTATTATTGTTATAATTGTTAATATTATAATTTGCTTTTTATTATTTTCTTTTTTAATTAATATTTGAAGTCTAGTATCCATCAAAAATTTAATATTTATTTTATAATTATTAAATAGTGAAAATTATTATTATTATAATTTGCTTTTTTAACTAATATTTGAAATCTAGTATCCATCAAATTTTATTTTTGAAGTCTAGTTTTTTATTTCATAATTTTCTCTCCCCTGGTTTTTAAAATCATGTGTGCATGGGAATCTTACTTTCCTCTTTTTAATAATGGACTACTGAGTGTGATCTGAAATGTTCTAAAAAAATATACACAACAAATCCAAACACAATTTCTATTATTAAATAATCTTCAACTAATTAAAATTGAACTTCTATTTAGACTAGCAAAGCAAACAATACTTTTATTGAACTTCTTGTAACGATTTTATGTACAAATTGTACATAAAGATTAAATCATGGTATTATGATTCTTATGACCGAAATTCAAAACCCTACTGAAATGTTATTACCCAATCTTCTTATTAAGATAAAGTCTCTTGTATGTAACCTCTCAGATTCATATCTCTGCTAAAAACATTTACCCCTTTTAAAAAAAATTCATATAAATAAATTACATATTTACTTTACGTATTTCCAGCAATGCATCATCGTGATGAAAAGTTCACCCACCTTCAGAGTGTAATCTGTCTGAAGGCTACTCTGGACACCTTCTACAGATGTTGCCTGCAATCTCAACGTATGTAAGAGTGTTATTAATATCATTATTGCAGAGATTTCCTCGTGTAATACTAACCTTTAAAATTTGAAAAGTCCATGAACTTTAGTGTGCCTAGTTTTTTTGTTTTGATAAAAGTTATAACTGTTCAATATATTTTACATGCACAAAGTCATCCTTGATATGGGGCACGTTGGTTTTAGATGGATTTCTACAATTCAAATATTTGACTTGATCGATAATATCCATTAAGAAAGACTACCGAAAGAGAATAGGAAGAGCTCACCTTCATGAAAAGATCTACTTCAGCATCTGGCAGAATTCCAGCTTCTTTCTCCCTTCTATCCAGCTTGGAGAGCATTTCTATTCACATATTTAATACAACAAAGAGTATCAGTTGCAATGGAATAAAATGCAGGGGATTCTAAATTTAGGAGATGGCTAGTTTCATACCATATTTACTACCAACACCCTGACACTTTGCAGAGAAATCGAGGGTCTCTCTAACAGTCATCGCCCCTACATGCAGATCATTTTGACTTATGTAGGCAGATGTCTTCCGAGGGACAGATTCCTCCAGCGAATGCCCATTGTAAGTTACGGAGCCACTTACCTGTATTAAAACAATTGTGTAAACATAAAAACCAAAATTGTAATTGTGAAGTATTTGGATGGCAGAAAAAAATTTGACCTTTAGTTTCTTGTCCAATCTTCCGGCCAAGGCTAAAAGCAGAGTAGACTTTCCAGATCCAGGCTGGCCTAATAACAAGGTAATTCTGCAACAGATGTATCTAATCTGGTCACAATCATTGAAATCTCTAAATCGTACTATCTGTACTACATGCTATAAAAATTTGAAATTATTAACTAAAGTTTACCTGGACGGCTTTACAATCCCACTAACATCCTTAAGAATAGTTAGTGTTTTCTTTTTAGTCCATGATAATCCAACCATGCCCAGCATTACCTGCAATCCATTTATTTGTTAACCATCAACAAAATCCTTTTAAGAACTAAATATCATTGAGATTCATGGCTCTACATATATACTATAATAAAAGCCTAATGGCTCCATGAAATTATATTGTAATAGAGGTTTGTTTTATTAAAAGCAACTAAAATAAAAACATATGCATCTGATGACCAAAATTTCATTTTAGTTTGAATGTTTTACATTTCAGTATCTATTCGTTACCTATATATTTGACTTTCCATTACTTATCGGAGGCCTTTTGTTTTGATATATATATAAAACCTTTTTTTTGAAAATATGAAGAAATGATAGATCATTTGTTCATCAGAATAATCACAAAATTGAAAATGGAGCTCAGCACTTTTAGAATAAATTCTTCATTCCAAATGTAGAAACTTTTGGAAAAACTCTTCCAAAGAAATAATGTTTTGCGTTTCATTCACTTTGACATTATAAACAATCTCTAGAGATTGCAAACTGTGCTGAGTAGCTATGATGGATTAAGTTTAATACAATATAACTTACATCGAAGAAGTGCTTGGCTGAGTTCACAAGTGTAGGAAGTGCTCTCTCACCAACTACGCACTCAGCATTTATTGTCAGATTTTCAAACCGAACTTCTACTGTCGGGATCCTAATCCCTACACTGCATTGCCAGAAACATTTGCTAATCAGAAATACATGAGCGATATAAAAAGGAACATTAAATGATAACTACAGCTAACAAGATAAACAAAGTTAAACATAAAAGCACTATAATCTTTCAAATGTCTTTCTTGTTTAAATTATATATTTATATAATGAGGGGTTGTTGGAAATAAGTCACATCTAATTAAAGATTTCAGATGGGCTGGTTTTATATGGGACAATAATTTAGTGGTGGAGCACTTAAAAGATTCTAGATTTGAGTTCTAATTGATTTATGGAAAAATCAACATGATATTAGAGCCACACTAGGACAGACAAGCTAGGAGCACTGACCATTCCATAGAGGTGTAAGTGGGGTGTTGAAAATAATTCATATCCAAATGAAAGATAGCTTAGTTCTATATACGTTAGTAGCTCAATGGCAAAACATTCTAGCAGCAAATGGAAGGTTGTAGATTTGAGTCGCAGTTGGTTCATGGAAAAATCAACATGCTATCGAAGTCAAGAAAACTCAACATGAGATCAATGTCAGACTACGCGTCCCAAGCATTCTATGAAATGGTTTAAGCAGGGTGTTGAAAATAAGCCACATCTGAATCAAAGATAAGCAGATCTTATATGAACCAGTAGCCAAGTTGTAGAGTGCTCCAACAGCTAATAAAAAAATCCATAGAAAACTAAACAAAAAAAACCTGTACATAATCAGTATGATGCATCACCTTGACATTATGAGATACACATATAACCTAATTGAAGAATAACACTGATGAAAATAAATTACTTCCCTCGACTACTTGAAAGCATTACATTCCAATACCCAATGAATATGTTATTTTAAAGTTTCAATGTCTGAAAAACCCACCTATCTATACGAGCTCTCAATTTTTTCAAGAACTGATCATTGTCTTCTTGAACCACTTTGAAAACTTTCTCAATGAACTTCTGTCTTTGGCTGATTCCCAAGTTCCGAACATCAACTTCCCTGGGAATTTTCTTATGATGCCCTTCACCATGCTCACTAACACTCTCAAACATGATACCAGTTCTCAAACGGTTAAATTTTGGCAACTTCTGAATAGCTACCCATCTCAAGGCAGCTTCATCATCCTCCACATCTCTTTTCTCAAATGGACTTGATATAGTAGAAACACTTGCACTTGCCATTTCCCACATTTTCTTTCTTGGGTTTTTCATCGCCCTTCTTTCTAAAGCTGCCATCTTTCTGAAATGAAACACAGTAATACAATCTAATCAATTATCTTACCCCTGTATGACTACTGCTCTACTTCTTAAATCTCAATAACACTGGTCTGTTTCTCGAGTACATTTTTTAACTAGCCTTTGATAAAAGGTCTCTTCCTGTTTTCTTCACTCTTAATACTGAATTGTGCAATCTTTATATAGATCCAAAGAAAGAAAATTACAGGTGAATTCATAATCTCAAATTACAAAATTTGTTTTCTTTTACAGTTGTTTTTTTGGCCATTCGGGTAATGGTATATTTTAACTATGTAGTTTTTCTCCGTCTTCTCCATAAAAACAAGTTTAACATAAGCCTCTCTAGACTAAAAATAAATTGTTTATTCTATCAAACCTAACTGAACGATTATTCTTAAAACTATCGAACTCGATAATAACAAATTAATTATGCTGCCGATTTTCAACAGAACAACGCAGAAGCATATCCTTTGGTGCGAATAGTTTTTTTTTTTAATTTTTTTATACGTTTCGATAGGTCTTACCAACCAGTGGTGCGAATAACTATTTTTTATACGGTTTCGATAGGTCTTACCAATCAATTAATTTAATGAAAATCATTAACCGAAATTTTTTTCACTCTATATTATAAAATTTCATGGAAATTTTTATAGAGCAGTAAGGCCATTCTCTCTTGTTGGCAAGTTGGTTTCCAATACTTTCAAAAATTAAGTCTTATAAAAACTCTTGTACCAGCCCAGGAAAATGGTTAAATTGAGTATCAGCCTAGGAAATTTTCAAAGATGAGTAAGGAATAGGTCATGGTTTTTTTTGTAGCTATTTATGTTAATAAGAAAGTCATTTGGCTTAAAAGATTGTGTTTGGGCATTAGATTAAAATAAGGTGCAGTATCATTCCATTGTGATAGTTAGAGTGTTTCGGTCTGTCTAAGAACTTGTCATTTCATGTCAAGACCAAGCTTATTGATGCATAATATCATTTTGTAAGAGATATATGGTAAAAAAATAGTAGGGTGAAACTTATCAAGGTAGAAAATTTGATGAATGTTAGAGATTCACTAACTAAGCCTATTAGCATAGAAAAGTTCATATGGTGTTAGGAGTTTATGGGCCTCTTGCTTCGAGCAGTTCATTCCATGATGGTGTGGTTCTCTTGTCTTTTGTACTTGGTATTCAACAAGTAGGAGAATGCTAAAAAATAAGGTGTCTCAAGCTTGCAATATTTTTTTTTATCTATTTATTATTTAATATTTTTTCCTAATTATTTATATTATTTCTAATATATATTATTTTCCACCAAAATACCTATGACATGAGATGTTAAGTTAACACTTTTTTTCACAAGTAAGTGATTTAAAAAATAAGTTATTAGTTATTAAAAGATGCCTACTTAGTGGAAAAATATGAACGACCTATTTTCAAAGACATTTTTTTATTAAAATCAACAACTTAACAAGGGGGTTGACCCTCACACAACCAAAACCCAAAGGCATAAAAAAAAATAACACATCAACAGGGGTGTTGGCTTTTACAAGTAGAGGTCATCAACGACTCGCCAACAACACTCTAATAGTAAAGGTACTTGCAAAAACCATATACAAAATATAAACATCACACTAGCATAAAGGCTAGTACCCCTCCTCAAGAGTGGGAGGGCAACTCACTCATCACTTGTGGAGAATGATGTGAGTTTAACGAACTATTCTTCTTGTGCCATCAAACAACTGTCCAAGCCATGTTGTCCTTAGGATCCCCACCAAAAGGAAGAGCAACCAATGAACCTCTATTTGGATAATTGTTAGCACAAGGGCCAAAGTGCTAAGAAAGTTGTATATTAGTAGAGAAAGGGCTACAAGTGATGAAGGGTCGTCGCGGCCAGAGGGGGTTGTATCAGTAAGAGCAGGAGTGAGATTCTCATGGACAACCCGATTTATAATAGGAGCATCACCCAAATTTGTAGCACGAGTTTCATCCTCATCATCAATCAGTGACTCTCCATCAAAGGAAGAATAAGAAGTTGGGACAACCAAATGTTCTTTGCAAGCATCTTTCCACCAAGTGGCAATGCCTTTATGCTGTAGGAGAGAACAATTAGTTGCCAAGTGATCAATTTAGAAATACTAACAACACAAAAAAGGGATGCCCTCATAATCCACCACTTGAGTCCATGGCCTATCCTTCACTATGAGAACCACATATCTAAGGAGAGGTGTGGAGATATCAATGTCCACGAGAATTCGTGCAAAGGTAGTGAGACCCATAGTTGACATAGTCTCATCCACCAATATGAAACGACCAATAGAGTTGCATGTGGCCTCAAAATAAGAGTTCTCCCAAAAGTGAAGGGGGAGATAGGGGAACGAAACCCACACTGGACGCACGCTAAGTGGTCAAGTAAGATGATTAAAGGAAATTGTCTAGGGTTTGGTTGAGGTAGAGTGGGTCCCACAACCAGTTGAGCACTAAATCTTGTTCATCAGAAGAAGTTAAAAGAGCAATATAAAACCCCTTTGCACAAGGGAAAAGATCAATGTTACCAGGGACTAGAGGTCTTCATGATGAAGATTTGGAAAAGAAGGCCAGAAACTAGTGAATATGCAAACCAACTCACAATGTTGGTAGAAATCACATTTTCCACATCTGGACCACATACCACTATAGGGGATGTATTGACACATGCAAGGGGTTGAGGTTTCTTCTTTGAAGGTGCAGATTTGGCAATGCGAGCAAGACTTTTGACGCAGGGAGGCACAGACTGCAGGGCCTAGGGCACACCCACAGACCAACCACCTTGCGGAAGCAATGCGGAATTACACAATAACACAGTGAGAGAAGAGAAATGCAGAAATATTTATCATTAATATCATCAAAAATCAATACATACCAGGCTGTAAGGCCTTCCTGGTTACGGCCATATACATCAGAATGTATTACAATTAGATCTTCCTACTACAGAGATCTCAGATCTTTAACATTTTCCTTCCTGCTCTAAGACTTGCTACCAAACTAAGAACATACAACCAAATAAATACAAGAGTCCAACCACTAAGTCGGCGCTCAATTACAAAGGAGAGACCCAGATTTAGGTCCACACGGATCCCAAGATAGATCCCAAATTAAATCCGTAACAAAGACTAAAAGAAGAAATCGGCCACCGCTCCAACTTCCAAAAGAGACCAACTCGGCACAGGCACGACCGAGCAACAACAACATAGGATGCCAAGCAATAGCAACACAATATGCCGAGAAACAAAAACCATGTCGAGCAACAGAAACCATGTCGAGCAGCTTCCAAACAACTGAAGGTAAAACAAACATATTTTTGGGCGTGCAAGATTGCCATTGACCCAAGATGCTCCTGCATCAACTTTGTCCACCAACAATAGTAAACCCAGTACCAAGTCTCTAAGAGGCAACCAACAAAGTGGTAGCCAAGGCATCCTTGAAAGCATCCATATAGAGGGAACCTAAAGGAGTCTCCACAACCAACTTAGGAAACACAACATTTGCAGTCATAGCGTGAGCAACAACTCTTGCTGTAATGTCATAGGCCTAAGTATTCGCCTCCACAACATGAGTAGGCAACAAAGCTTGTTGTTCCTCTCAAGCAAAGACATGCAAATTCAAAATCTTTGGCATGAGTAGGAGCTTCCAACAACCGTTCTATTTCCAAAGATAATATTATAGATTATATGACAATTATAAGAAAAGAAACAGGGAACATTACTTTGGATGTGATAACTAGAATCTATGACAAACTATGATAGATTCCTTACAAGGTAGGAGTTGAATAATTTTTTTGGAGGTGGATCATATGTGTTAGAGGTGTGAGAATTTGTGCGTACACTTTTATAAGCTATTTTTTAAATGCAATTGTGGCCCATGGTATCAACACTTGGTTTTGGTCTAAATATATTATTCGTGGTATCGAGTATTGTTTTCCCTATATATAGAGGCTATGGAATAATAGTTTGTGTTAAGAATTTACAAATACATAGGGGCTACCAAATATTGTTAGTATTACTCAATGTATGTTGTTAAACCTCTTATGAATGTTTGATCTGCAAATAAATTGTAACCTTGAATATTATTTGGCAATATTTTGAGTTACTTTGGAGTGGTGTTTTTATTAAAATAAGGTATTCCATGCAAATCACCATTTGAAGTTTTATTGCTTCTTGTTGTTTTAAATGTATTTTTGTATTTATTAGATTTGAAGAGTTTATATATTCTCCTCTCAAGCTTTATGGTAGGGATTTGTTTCCAAAACCTTAGCTTCCTTACAATAGAAACACACCCTCATAATGACAAGGTCAATCACCTTCAAAGCATAATGTGTCTAAAATCTATTTTTGGAATATTCCACACTTGTTGCCTACAATAGAAATTTAGATAAGCTATTAATATTTATAATGTAGAGCTATCCTCATATAATACTAACCTTAAACCTCCTTTAAAACTATGAAAATTCCAATCAACTTTAGCATGCCTAGTTCTTGGATAAAAATTTGTATTTGAATTATTTTAGATGCACTCGATGGATGACCTATACCAATATAGGACAAGTTTATTTTAGTTTTTTTTTTCCATAACTCAAATACTGGACTTGATTAAAAATATTCATAACAAAACCAACAAAAATCTCACTTTCATGAAAATATCTACTTCAACGATCTAAAAAAATTCTAGCTTCTTTCTCTCATTTATCCGCTTCATAAAGCAATTGTATCACATAATATAACAAATGTTGTTGATAAATTATCATATTTTTGGGAATCGTGTTGGGATTAATGGGAAGTATGTACTAAGAGGGAGGGGTGAATCAGTACCTCTAAATTTTTTGTATCCCTTTTATCAATTAACCTTTGTAATCAATTGTATATCCATTCAATCTTATTTAAACTATCTTGATGTGAGTTATATCAAATCATAACATTTACATACATGTGAACATTCATAGAAACATTCATGAAATTAATTTGACAAATAACACAAGATGTGATATCACAGAAAACTCTTGTGAGGAAGTAAAAACTGCGGTGGGGATTGCACCCACAAAATCTTCACTATCTGTAGATTGGAAGGGGCCGGTTAAGGCTTACAATTTGATCACTTCTGATGATCTACCCTATTAGGAGTATCAGTGGAGACCTGTTAAAGTCTACTCTGTTAAGAGCTTTAGCAACACTATTGAGTGTGCACTCGGTTAGGAGATTTGGTGTTGGATGGTTAAATCCACCTTCCTTGAAAGGATTTTTACACTTTTCTCCACTTGTTAAAATGATAGCAAATTACAGATTGACCTAGTAAATGCAATCTCCTATTGCTGATATAGATCCAATTTAGTTTACATAAAAACATTATCACCTTAATTGTGATTGAATAATACCTCTGATTCTCGGTATGCTCTATTCTTGGTTCTTGCTAACCAAATTCACCTTTTGTTGTTCCTGTTCTTGAAACTCTCAATCTGATCCATAGATGTGCTCATTTGATTCATTCATGTTCTCTCTCTTCACATCATCTATTCATCCATAATAATGAATGATTGCATCATCTATTTATAGATGAATAGACTTCATCGATTTTTTAACAAAACAATGTCAACTCTAGGATCAAGTTTACAACTTATACCTAGATCTCCTAGTCTATGTGTTTTAAATTAGTTAGACTGATTAAAGCACTTACATTCATGTATCTTGTCCCTAAAGAAATGGATTTGAAACAAATAGATATCCTATAAATA
>MU216746.1:26989-44669 GCA_018584345.1 Thuja plicata | reverse complement strand
TCAATCTCATTTTCCCTGCCTCCATACCATTTCAAATTCATAACTGCACTGTCAAACTTGACGATAAACAAATTCATTGTCTCTATCAATAACTACCTTTTTGGCCCATTGTAATTTCAACTTCTATGCCCTAACGGGAAAAGCCCTAGCTCCAGAGAGCTAGGGTTTCCAAATGAAACCCATATACTTTGTGAAAAGAATACCGAAATGGTATTGACTACAAACTTAAACTTTTCCACATAAAACATGTCGATAAGTATGACATTATGTTTACCTTGTACCTGGACCAGAAGAGCAATAATGGCATCTAACTCAAGCCAGGAAAATGAGGAAGGTAATCTATACAGCAGCCAACATGAGCATAATATCTGTTCATATGAAGGTCTTCAGCCATACACATGCAGTGGCTTTTTTATCATGGTATCTCCAGCATTACACGCCGCACTTGAAGTAGGGTTTCGAGCAAGGCACGCAGACGAAGGAAAACGCCGTTGGATGTGAAATGAAAACGCGGATGTCAAAAACTATACAACGCCCACGCGGACCCGACGACCCTAAAAAATTGGAATTCGGAAATGGGCATGCAAAGATGGTATTCCAATTCCACCATTTCAAGTGGAAGATGGTATGCCCCTTTTTTTGGCCAAATTGGAATATCGAAATTCCAATTCCATCTTTCACAGTCGACCACAAACAGTGGATACCGTCTTCTGAATACGGAATGCAAGAATATCGGCCGATATGTCGTGGTCCAAACGGGCCCTATATGCATTATACACCAACATACAATTACTAGTTGATAAATACAATCAAATATGCCCTAAACACATAAAACCTGATCCGGTGAAAGGAAAAAAAATCCTTGTTGCTTCCTCTGTAATGAATTTGATGCTTGGAGTCTGTTGCCTTAAAAAAACACCGAACCTAACGAATACTCGGCGAATATTCCTGCATTTCTATAACAACTGCACAACCCAATGGGCAATATCGAAGGATCCCTGGCAGATATTCTGACCAAGATGCTCTGAAAATATAAAGCTTGTCGTCCGATCATGATCAAAGCATACGTAATTTTTATGGACGCTTTTGTTCAATTTCGCCACACGGATGTAATTTGTTCAACAGCTAACTTAAATGTCAAAACTCCCTCTTTCCAAGTCATTGATATGATGAGGTTGGGTTTTAATTTGAAATTTTGAAGTGAATCAATACGCTGTGCTTATTTTTATCAGAGGTTAGCTATCAGAAATGGGTTACATCGGGGATGCATTTTTAATGGTGGTGTCAACAGTAGTGATGGTGGGTGTGGCTCGTGGTGTAACGCTGGAGGCATTTCCAAAGATACTGAAAACTTCCGGAGATAACGTCACTCTGCATTGGGAAGGCATTTCTTCTTCTTCAGACTTAGATTGGGTGGGTATTTATTCCCCTGCGGATTCTGCAGATGATCATTTCATAGGTTACATCTTTCTCTCCTCATGCCCAAACTGGAAAAAGGGTTCTTGTTCCATAAACCTTCCCCTCATCAATCTCAGATCTCCTTATGAGTTCAGAATATTCCATTGGGAAAAATCTCAGATTACAAATACCACTCCAGTGGACTCAGATCACAATCCTTTGCCCTCCACTGCCAATCTACTGGCCAAAAGTCAGGTTGTCACGTTTCAGAACTTGAATCATCCAGCTCAGATCCACTTGGCATTTACTTCCAATGAAGACGAGATGCGTGTCATGTTTATCACCAAGGATGATTTCAAGAGCTATGTGAAATATGGGCTTAAAGAGGAAGGGCTGGATGAGATGGCAGAGGCTTTGTCCATCACTTATAAGCAGTCTGACATGTGTGATGTGCCTGCTAATAGTAGCTTGGGATGGAGGGATCCGGGTTACATTCATGATGCTGTCATACAAGGACTGGAGCCAGGGAGGCGTTATTTTTATCAGGTAAAGTTTTTCTTTAACAGACTTTAAGATTCTGTAGTCCTGAATAGCTCACCAAGAAATTCTGGAAAAGAAAAGAAAAAACTACAAAATTTTTGAAATCTATATTTTCAGGGGCCATCTCCATCAAGATGATTGGTGAGATAGGTGGCAAAGTCAAGCATCAATATATATCAAATTTGTAAGAATTTCTATTAAAAATCTTTAACTTATGAAATTCGATAGCAACTGAGTTCAAAATAAATTTGGAAAAAACACATGTACAGAGGAAGCTTGGGTAACACACGATGGATCAAATTAGACTGCAAATTCAAATTCAAGCACCTTACATTGGTAATTTTTTGAAGCGAACATGATCTGTAATTAACTACGAGATAATGCTTATAAACTATTGGTCAAAAATATTATTAGGATTTGTCCTATACTATGCTACTTGAATTTTCATCCAAATGATAGTGGAACTCCTTTGAGTTAGAGTTAAAATAGGCATTCAAGTGTGAAGGATGAGCTATAGTTATACTTCCTTCACAAGGAAAAACCGAAGCAAATCACACCATGGAGACATGCAGAGTTATCTTGGAAACCTCAAGGGAAGGAAAACTGGTTGGAAGTGGCAAATGAACATCTTCCAAGCTTCTTTAGAATGTTGAAACAACTGCAAATATGAAAAACTCACTTTCAAGCATTTCCTATCTTCCTAGTGCTATTAGGCATTGCGTACCTCCAATCTCTTGAGCTGTGTGCTATGCCTGTAAATTCCTCCTCATTGCTGCACTCTAACTTTCTCATGTTTTGTGTTTTGGAAGGGGAAGTTTGGATTGTTACACCAAGCCTCCAATGATCCAATCTTACCTCTTCATGTCCTCAAATAGATGCAGAGGGCCCTGCTTGTGCATATAGGAAGAGTCTTGAATGGGAATTTGAAGAGGTCAAACTTTTGAATTCACATTCATATTTCTGTTGTCAGGATGAAACTAATCTTCTAGCAGACCAGCATTTTCGTAATCACCCCTTTTATGAACTGGGAAGTTTGAAACCATGCCTGATGGAGCTGGTGATTTCTTACTGCTAGTTCCTCTGGTTTTTTTCCGAGCCTGCAACTTTGGAAGTAATTCCTCCCGCTGCTGTATTACCTTTCCCTGTGAAGATCAAAATGACTGTAATTTTATTTTTCCATTTAGAGCTTCACTTCAAGAAATTTTACGGTTAGAGCCATGCTATCAGAGAGCCAAAGTAATGCTTGATTTCTGATGATGGAAATTATCCATTTAGGAAATCTACAAGTTTAACTTTTGGCGATTAATATAACTCAAGTTCACTGAAAGTTACCGATTTAAGTGACTCCATTTTACCACTGATTCCAGATACATACGAAGCTGTTGGTAATCACAAATGAATCTTAAGTTATCCAGACAAAAATTGAAGTAAATGAAAAATGAATTCATCCAAAAAACATTAAAAATAGAAAACAAATGAAAAGTGAGTCCTTTATTACCAGCAACATGAAATATAAAGCAAATGGGGAAATGGCAAAATAGTTACCCAGTTTCAACCAAAAGTATGATAAGTTGGGATGGAGACTTACAAGTTTTCTTTTGGAAGTGGAGATTGTGGTTTCTGTTAGAGTTTGTAGCTGCAGGAGACATTTTTTCTATACCTGCGAAGACTTCATCAGTGTTTGATGGTTCATATGCTCACGTAACTGTTGGTAATTGAAGAGCCACTTGTTTACGTGGCTGTTGAGTCGGATATATCATTATTGCGTCACCATTTTTGGACATTGAAGAGTCGCGTCTTTTAGGATGATCATTGAAGAAGATGGAGTCTTCAACTCCAGCTTATGGAATGACACTTTATTGGTAACTGCCATTTGTACATGTGTCGCGGCAGCCAAAATTCAAAGGGTCCTTCATTCTTGTTTATTGGCATTTGGGGAATTGCTTTACCTTCTAGTTGTACGCAATTCTGGAGGGTGATATTATTATTTTTTGTGGTCTGATATCAGTGGCTCATGATTATCGTGAATTCAATATAGGGGAATTCATTTCCAGAGAATTTCTTTGCAATCTCTGAGGCAGCAGGGATCAAGAGGGAGTTCTGTGAAGATGTCAGCTAAGTGGGTTGCAGTGTTGCAAGGCCAGATTTGACATTTGTAGCTCTGCAAACTTATTCAGAGTAGGGTAATCTAGGATGAGGTCAAAGAGGGCAGTCCTCGACTCTAGCATGTTAGAAGTTTCAGAGGCGTGTGTTGAAAACCGTTCCTCTATGACAAGCATTGCAGGCAATCTTGATCAAGGAGGTCAAGTGGTTAATGCAAATACGTGAAGATTCAGAGGGAGTTTTAGTGGCAGATGGAGAGTGTGAAGTCCTTTGCAGAGGATCAGCAAGCTTGAGAAGTAGTGTGGCTTCGAAAGCTCATTGTTTGGTCAAACATTGGAGCCAACTGTAATTTATTGTGATAATCAAAGCTGTGAGAATGCTGCTCCTGCTGAGAGGGAGTCCTTGCTGAGAGGGAGTCTTAGCATTCGGTTATTCTTATTATGTGCTATAATGCATTTTTCTCTGAGATAGAGAAATTTGAGGTGAAATTCCTTGTAATGCATTTTTTCTTTGAGAGAGAAATTTGAGGTGAAATTCCTTGTAATGCATTTTTTCTCTGAGAGAGAGAAATTTGAGGTGAAAGCCCTTGTAATGCATTTTTCTTTGAGACGGATAAATTTGAGGTGAAGCCCTTGTATTGCATTTTTCTCTGAGATGAAGAAATTTGAGGTGAAAGCCCTTGTAATGCATTTTTCTCTGAGTTGGAGAAATTTGAGGTGAAAGCCCTTGTTGCTCTTTCCACTCATGGGACTAGCCATAGTGGATATCATGTTGTGAGACTCCATGACAACATCACATTAAGTGACTCCATGATGGGAGCTTGTGTTTATTTCACACATGGGAGTAGCCATGGTGAACATCATGTTGAGTGACTCCATGATGCTATCACGTTGAGAGAATCCGTGATAAATTTTATTGTTTTCTCACAAATGGGTGTAGCCACTGTGATTGTCATACTGAGAGACTCCATAACACAAGAATCTAAAAAGTATCTCCTTTGCTAAGAGGGAGTGTTAGAGTTTGTAGCTGCAGGAGACATTTTTTCTATACCTGCGATGACTTCATTAGCATTTGATGGTTCATATGCTCGCATAACTGTTGGTAATTGAAGAGCCACTTGTATACGTGGCTGTTGAGTTGGACATATCATTTATAGCGTCACCATTTTTGGACATTGAAGAGTTGCGTCTTTTAGGAGGATCATTGAAGACGATGGAGAGTCTTCAACTCCAGCTTATGGAATGTCACTTTATTGGTAACTGCCGTTTGTACATGTGTCATGGCAGCCAGAATTCAAAGGGTCCTTCATTCTTGTTTATCAACATTCTGGGAATTGCTTTACCTTCTAGTTGTACGCGATTCTGGAGGGTGTTATTATTATTTTTTGTGGTCTGATATCAGCGGCTGATGATTATCGCGAATTCCATCTTTTAGCAGTGCGTTGTTTATCGCAGGCTTTCTCTGGTCATTATCGTGTGTAGCTGATTCAGTTGTTGTGGTCATTTGTGGAGGATATTATTATTGTTTACAGTTTTCATTGTTTCTCAGACGTATTTGGCATCCTTTGCATATTGTGGAGTATTGACTGTGAAGTTTCTCTGTTGTTCAATCAGTCAATAAATTGTGGAAAGAGATTATTGTGATTTACTCCTCAAGTGAGTGTGATCTCAGAATTCAGAGGATAGTGTATTCAGTCATTCATCACTATTTAATAAAAGCATTTTTCTTGGTGTGGCTGGGTTTTTACCTCGAGGAGGGTTTTCCCAGGGTATCTCAGGCGTTCTTGTGTTTCTTAATTATATGCTATTTGCTTCTTGTTATTCTGGTATAGAACATTAATGGTTTCCAACACTTGGGGCGCCTCTAACACCATGTTTAAAATTGGAAGATTCAAACCTAGCATCTAGATGTGGTTAATAGCTGCTTAATCGATGAGCTACTTGCCTATCCAATGATGAGGAAAGGAAGGGCCCCACTTGTAACCTGAATCCATTATTGCTGTGAGTATAGATGTGCCCATTTAGATAGAATCATTTCTTAAGAAAATGAACATCTTGTGCGTTTTGTGATGAGACTTTCAGAACTTTTACAAGCATAGAAAGCAAATTCCAATAGAAAAACTGCAGTTGGTGCTATTACCCATTTTGGGCATATGCAGAAACAGTTGCATTTATCTCCACAAAGGATAATCATTACAAGTAATTTTATATGTCAAATATTAATGATCGTAATATTCATTTTTATCATTGTTAATTTTCTTAATTATAATTAATAATATGATTAATTGTCATGTACCCTTCTTGAAATAGGATTTAATAATAAATAATAATAATTCAATAAAAAATATAAAAGAATAAAATAAAAAATAATTAAAATTTAGTTCAGTTAATTATAATTAATAATATGATTAATTGTCATGTACCCTTCTTGAAATAGGATTTAATAATAAATAATAATAATTAAATAAAAAATATAAAAGAATAAAATAAAAAATAATTAAAATTTAGTTCAGTTAAGTGAATGGTCAATGCCATTAATTGAAAAGTTGTGTCTCCCTCAAACATGAGATAGAAAAGGGAGAGGAGAGAACTTCACTTGAGGGAAAAGAAGGGAAGTAAGAAAGAATGGAGCATGAGAATCAAGGAAGGATTAATAAAGGAATGAGAAGTAAATAAGGAAGTGACTCTTGCAAAGGGCAGAAATTATAAAGGTTTGTACACTTCCAAAGGGTGCTGACTGTGAAAGGTTCTCTCTCTTGCCAAAAGGCAGACATGATGAAGAGATGTGACCTCTCCCTTACATCGGAAGATATAAAGGGAAGAAGGGTTAATTTGAGGAGAAAAAGTGAGATGTTATGGGTACTATAGCAGACTTGTGTGAGAGGAGAAAGATTAATAAAAGCAGATCTTTGTGAATACTTCTAGCAGATCTAAGAGCAAATATATAATCAGATCTTTAACCAAAGTTTGAGCAGAACTAAGAACAGATATAAAGCAGAATTAGAGAAGACATTCAAGCGGATTTAGGGCAGACCTTTAAGGCAGATCTTAAAGGTTGCCTGGAAGAAAGAAGAACAATTCCACTCCAACAATTCAAGTATGTAAAGGAATTGTTTGTGATGAATAATAGTTATGAAGGGCAGATACCTCCAAAGATCGCATCTTTTGAGGGAAACGAGAGGATATAAAGCCATGATAGAAAGAAGTCAGCGAGGCATCGAAGAGGGAGTAAGAATGCAACTGAGCAATAGATCTGCAGTCTCACAGTTAATGAATTAGACATCAGTTTATATATTGTTCAAGGCATTGGTATGGTGCATAGTGCATTTTGGTTTGGCTGATCGATTATCTTGTCTTCTATTTGATAGGAAGTAGGAATGTATGCATAATTAATAATGACGAAGATTCCAATAAGACCTACAACCATTAAGCCATATAGGAAGTAGGAATGTATGCTTAATTAATAATGATGAAGATTCCTATAAGGCCTAAAACCATTAAGCCATCCCATTATGGAGGGGAGATATGGTACATGCAAGGAATGCAAGTAGCATCATTTGAGTAGTGGTGAACCGAGAGGGACTGGTAGGCCGAATGGTGGGTCTCATTCTGTGCTCTTGGGCTTGATGGACAGGCTCGAGGTCCCTTATATGATCTCCCAGGGTACTTAATAATGGGGATGGATTGGGATAAGCCTTAAGAGAATTCCTCATGTACATTACGATGGAATACATACAAGGGATGCAAGTAGCACCTAATGTAATGTCCCCTTATGAAAATTCCTCTAATTTTACACTTTAATGAGTCAATTATGCTTATGGATATTATGGTCTTGAATGGAAATGTATAATGGACTTATTTCTATGTAAAACTTATATAAAAAATGACTTCAAGCAAGGGATTAATTGTTGAATCTTGCATGAATATGAAATGCTATAATATAACCTTCCTTATTTGATGCAAAATTTAATGCTGTCCAAGAGAAGTCAGTTCTGAAATCTGATAATTATATATGCTACAATTATTTGTGCTTCACTTATTTATAATCATTACAAGAATATAAACTTCTGATCTTTCTTTGGTAAGATCGCTGTTCCCGACTGATCTCCTTATAATCATGCGATTGGATAGCTAATGAGTCTGATACAAACTGGTTATTGTTCAGATTTCTGTGCTATAAGCTTCGCCTTAATTATTGATACAACATATGTTCTTCAATCCTCTAATGATAAGATCGATACAAATGTGTCTTTGGACTTCAATAATAAGGTTGCTGCGCCTAGATGGTCCCTCTATATATTGTGTGATTTGGATGACTCTGAATTGGAATTATGATCCTGATCATTCTATCTGTTACACCTTCTTGTGAGGCTGTAATCCTTGTCGCTGTTCCTGAATAATGGCTTTAGTTTCATGTGATTTTATGTGAGAGGATTATGCCTTAGTCCGCTCGCTATGTCTGATTATAATCCTCGTTTCTTGCTATAATCTTTGACGCTGTTTCTACTTCTCAATTCCTTCTTTTCATGTTTTCTTTGGCCTTGTCAAATGGTGGATAAATACCACATTTACTTGGCTGTATTAAAGCTCTTCAAGTGCTTTAGGTATGAAGAGTATGTCCACAAATCTGCCACTTGGAGAAACCGACGATCTTCCCAATAAACAATGAAGGGCATGATGTGAAAAGTTGTATCTCATTGATCATAATTCTTGCAAACTGAATTAGTAAGTTAACAATCGTGCCTCTTCCTCATAACTAACAATTTCATTAGTCAATTATCTAACTTAGATCATATGATTTCCTTCCTTAGGCTGCAATTATAGATGAGATGTCTTCTCCCTTTATGCGATCTGGTTTCCTCTTTCTAGACAGCGGCTACTTATTTCTTGGACAATGATACCCCCCTTATTTTCTTGTTTTTGACTTAATGATGATACTAACCAGCTACTATGTGAAGCACCCTATGCTTTTGGAAAGCACCCTATGCTTTTGGACAATGATATTATCCTTCTTGGTCTCATCTCTAAGGTATAGGAAAATCTTGTAAGTGGGGTTTGATACATGATACTTCCTTTGTCGTCGGTTACGTAGAAGTTGTGTGATATTCTTTGTTAGTGGATGATCCTTTCCTTGACTTGACTGGCTTAATCCCTTCTTTAATAATGATCCAATACTGACTATTCTAACTAAACTAACAATGTCCTAGGCCTGCCACACTCGGACTATATAATGTTCTTATTGTTTTAGGAATCAGATGGAGATATTACACCTAAGTTTCATTCGAGTAGTGGTAACCCCAAGTGGGGCTAAGATGCCGAATGACGGTTGTCATATCGTGCTGCTGGGCTTGATGGAAAGGAATAAGCTCGAGGCACTGTATATGTTTTTCCAAGGAACTCCATTAATGAAATTAGTTATATCATATGATTGAGTTAATGTTCCTAACCCTAATAGAAGAGATATGTTATATGGATTACGTTTCAATGATTACCTAACATAATTGCAAGGTCTTGACTAGTATCTATCTTATTCCACAATTGGTAAATGATATTGCTAACTCTATTCCATTTCGTTCTTACTTGAAATTGTAATTTTAGGGCAAAAAATAGGGCATTGGAAAAGGGGGCATTACATTAATTTAAGAACAAAATTGTTAAATTTTATAAACTGCTATAAGAACATAGAGTTCTCATCATTGTTACAAGACTCAGACTTAGCTCAGACTTGAAAAGCTGATTTTTGACTTGGACTTGGACTTGGACTTGGACTCGGACTCAGACTCGACAAATTGGAAAACCCAATTAATTCATAGGTTTTTAAGGATTTAAAACTTGTTTCGTGCACCCTTGAATGAATATATTTTAAAGACACAAAAACCTCATAAAATAGAAGCTATTTTGATCACATACACAGGTATATATTGATCACATAAATATACACACAAAATTAGCTGAAGGAAATAACACATTTAGATATATAAATATTGTCAATTGTATACAAGACTCCTGGAATATGAAATCCATGGCATCAAAACAAATATCAAAATTAAAAACATAAGTCTATGGATATATAAATATTGTCAAATGTATACAGGACTCATGGAATATGAAATTCATGGCATCAAAACAAATATCAAAATTTAAAGTAAAAGTCTACGGCTCAGAGGAGCCTACACTACTCATCCCAACATCACGACAAGTTATACGTTGGTGTCCAAGATAGGTCTTGGATGATGATGTAGTCATGATATTTTCTTGTGTCTTAGTGATTGGTGTTTACATTCAAGTGAGGAATTACTAAATTTTTCTTGAAGCCTCCAAGACTTTATGTTTTGTTGTTGAAGCTCATTAACAAAGAGGAATGATTATGTAAAAAGATAAATAGCTATCTTCTAGTTTGTCCTTAGCTAGGATACTAATAAATGGAATTGTTCTATGAGTTGTGTGTGTAGGTACTAGGGCATGATGATACATTTTTGCATTATGAAAATGCCATTTCTTGCTATCTATAACTTAACTTCAGTATTACCCAGGGACGCGTCTCTGGTATTTTTTTCAGCCGTCCCCATCTCGTAAACATCCTAGGGATAGGGGACACCTAGGGTACTTTGACTTTGACTTCTAGAGGAAATTTGATTTTGACTCTCAAAGTAACACAAATTTGCCATATGAATTTTGCTAATTCTTATATTTTAAGGTTCTATTATGTATAAGTGCATGCTTTATCCATGTTTTCATATGAATATTTTAAATTTCTGTACATATTTTAATTTCCCTTATTGTTATATAGTCGTCCCCTAGCCGTCCCCAAAATTGGCTAAAAAGTTTTTCATCCTAGAAACTCGTCCCCTCGTGCCTGGCATGCCCATCCCGAAAACTTGGGGTAACACTGCTTAACTTGCATTCAACAGTACAATGATTGTAACATGCCAACTTTACTATGGCAGTCCTTGTATACTAAACAAGTTGTCTAATGTATGAAACAAGATAATCCTAGATTGTGGCTTTGACCACAAAGATGCAGAGATTTGCAGCAAGGGATATATACTTTGTAGATATGATCATGATTCATCATTGACCTTTTACTTGCTTAGACTTGTAGTTTGATGGGGGTTTGGGGGCAACACTAAAATGAGGTCGGGTGCAACACCCTTCTCAGAGGTTTGCGGGTGTGTGAGAAAGAGAGGTAGAGAGATAGGTATAGATCTTGGGGGAGAGAGGAGAGAGTGAGATAGAGGAGAGAGTGAGATAGAGGAAGGTAGACAAAAAGGATAGAGAAAGAGTGCTAGGAAGAGAGATAGGTCTAGAGTTCAGGAGAGATAAAGAGAGTGAGATAGAGAGAGCGAGAGAATGCTGATAGGAGCCTGCTGATTACTGAAATTCGACTATTTGAAAACTTATAAGATCTTCTAAAACCTATAATTGGCATTATAACTTCTATCGATTTGAAACCGCTCTCAAATTCCTACTGATAACACATATTGAAATGTGACTTATACTTAAATGTTATATTTCATTTACATAACCAAACAAGCATTGAAAGGTTGTAAGTTTTGATAAAAAATAGTAACTAAAATGTCAGTTAAATGCTTTACAATTTTGTTTTTTAATTATCTTTTTGAACTCCCCTCCCCCCTCCTCAATCTTGGCTGAGTCTTGCTAGACGTGGAGAGTCCACGTCCTAAATCTCAGGGACTTGGTTAGACCAACCCGCCTCTGGACTTGTGGAGTCTAGGCGAGTCTTGGAATTATGGTTCTCGTCTACAAAAATACACCCCAAAGTGTATACACCATGTGTAATAAAATAACAAAGTTTACAAGCACACAACACAAGCTTCAAAATTCATATGTATAAGTCTTGACTTTAGTAAATATAAATCAGACTCAAGGCAACGATCCATATATTATTCAAGTGCACTCTTTCTGGTGGTGTAAAAGGATCTATTCTTATCATAGGCTAAATGTTGTCAGTTTGTCTCTTGGTCAAATCTTGTAGCATGCTTGTTATGATTCTCATTATACACCTCATGGGAGGCTCAGCTGCATCAACATCCTGTGAACTTCCATAATCTCAAATCCCAATGTGTGTAACAAACTATTCTTGGTGTTTTGGAAATAGAACACGTACACACAAGTGATTGTACCAAATCTGCACCCTTTTCTGAACATAGGTATGCAAGGTGAATGCTCATTCTTCAACATTTGGGAAAACTAAGGTTGCATATTTGTTCTATTTTCACTCCCACGAAGGTAAACCAATTCTATGTGAAGGAAAATAGGCTTGACATTTTTAGTTAAATGATAAGTAATAATGAACTTGGAAATATGCTAGTTTGCTAGTTCTACTTTGGTTCCTGGTTTGGGTTTACAGATTTGGTTCATGGATTTGGAAAACTTACTGGTCGTTGGGTTCACATGTAACTTCAAAATTCCTCCATTGCTCGGATCCTCAGAGCCTAACTCCGTCCATTCTTCACCAGATTCTGAATTTGACAAATCTCAGAAAGCATTTTCCTCACTAACGGCTTTGCTCTATAAATCAATTAAATACTTCCGACCCTTGTCTTTAATGGAGATTATATTTTTGTCCCAATTGTAATAGACTTTGGTTGCTACCAACCAATTCTGACCCAACAATGCATTGTATGTCGTTTGCCTTAATAAAATGACCTCAAAGTTCTTTATAACCGATTCGTTTCCAATAATTACCTTTTCGTCCCATAAAAAATCCAAGTACCTTAACTTGCTGAGCTGCACCCATAGTTGAAAATTTGGGGGCCAAATGGTTGGCTTGCTAAGACTTTTCCAAGCTTTCAGAAGTACTTTCGCACCAGACCCACCATCAACAATTGTATTGGTGAGATTCCTTCCAAGGATCTCCATATTTACCGTCGTTGGTTTCTTTGTTGTGTTAACTGTTACTAAGATTAGATTAATCACTTGGTCGCTTGACAACAAAGGTTCAATTATTGGATCTTCATTTTCAATAGATTCCAATTAGGCAATAGTAGGCACCATATTATTCTCCACCAATATAATAGCATTTTGAAGTTAAAGAATACTTTGTAATAAATCCACTACTTTTACTGATATGGTAGTTTGAAGTACTCGTAATATTTTTCTTGGATTGTAATTGACTTGGTATTGTACTGGTGTTTGCATTTGAGTGATGGCATTCGTAATCCATAGCATTCTCCACTTCGACCCTTGCTTCACAAAGCCTTGCCTTTTTTGTACATAGGTCCAGGTAGACAACCTTCTTTGCTTTGGCACAAGTAATGGCCAATACTTAATTTTTCTTGTCTATACTAATAAGGTTGATGCTAGCCTTTTTTTTGGACATGTAGTGTTGTCATGGTCTCTAGGTCCACACCATTTGCACAATAATTGCACTTTGTCTTGCATATTCTTGAAGTCTCTCCCAAAGTGTCCCCATTAACTACAATGTTGGCACTATATGATAGGATGTCCTTTGGAGTTGTACTGTATTTGATTTCGCCCTTGTTGATTTCGATAACTACCTGCAAATGCATTATGTGCCTTCAATGGTGAGCACTACTCTCCCTACATAAATAGTACTTGTGTACTCTTACTCTTGAAATTGTATGGGCACTCCATTATTGTATGACCAATAACATGACAAAACTCACAAAACATCTTTATAGGGCAGTTACCTTTTATGTGCCCCTCAATTTTGCACTCAATGCACCGTAGTTTGTTATTTTGTTTTTTGGGTTCTTTCTTTGCTCTCAATTCTTTCAGCATTCAAAGCATGTCCCTTTGGAGTGCTTGTATTTTCCCAATTCATTGTCACTATTGTTTTCTAAGCTTCCATCTTCCCCTATATTTCTTTTACTACATGAGGACATTTTATCTTCACTTTCTATTTCCATCACTGGATTGTAGGCTTTATAATAGGATGAAGGTGGTACTTCTTTCATTTTTTTCCTTCTTGATGGAAGTAAACCTTCAATGAATCATTTGCTTTTTTATACTGTTAGCTAGTTCTTTTTCCAATTTTACCAACAATCTTTTAAGTCTTTGATTACAAGCCCGTACGTTTTCATGCTTACCTTGTTTTGTATTGTAAATTTCTGCTACTATTGCATTATCATCATGAAGCAATTTGAACTCTTCTTTGAAAGCCTTCTTTAATCTCTTGTACAATTTTGTGAAGGAATGTGACTTCATCTCCCAACCTCTCTCGTCTAGAAAAGGTTGTCTTGACTTTTCAACTTGACTATGTTCTAGGGAATGACTCCTACTTGGGAATTGTCTGGTTGTATTTTCCTCAAGTGTTTCTCGTAAACTTGTCACGAGCCACAATTGATGTATGTACAACTATATTCATTGTTACTCGGAGACCTATCTCCCCCCTCCAGACACGTCTCGGAGATGGAGATGCGTCTCCAGAGTCTTAAAAAATGGTTGGAGACTTCATGGCGAAGTCTCCAGAAGAATCCAAGTCTCCGATTCCAAAAAATGAAGTCTCCCACCCGTCTCCTGATTAAAACACAAATTTAAAATACAACATTAAGTCATTTTATGATTTTGACCCTCATTTTGACCATGGTGGAAGAAGCAGTTGAACCAAATGGCCTTAATGAATTGCCCCAGTTGTACTACCATCAGAGGAACTTGAGTTGGAGAGTGATGATTTTTTGGACAACATCATAGCTGAAGACCTTGAGATGGATGATCTCAACCTTGTGGAGTAGATGATACTAGATAGATTTCTGATTTTTATTTACAGTTCTTAGTTTTTTGTTTGCATATCAGTGGTTTAACATCAAACTATATATTTTTGAATTTCAAATTTCAATATGTAATGATAATCTCGGCAATTGTTAATCTGATATGATGATGATCATATGCGATATCCAGAAATCAGATATGACTATGAGATATGCAATGTGAGTTTTGAACTATTTGACTCTATATTAATACGACATTACTATTTAGTATTAGTCTTTGACTCTTTAAACTTTTAATGTTCAATGTTCATACTTATAACTTTCCGTTGTTCTTGTTTTCAAAGCACTATGTTATGAATCTATGGTATTTCTTAGAAATATTTACATTATATTAAAAAAAAAATTGCCGTCTCCAAGTACCCCCGTCTCCTATTTTTTTAAAAATAGCCATACAGGCGCTGGTACCAGTACTGGAGACCTCCAAGTCTCCCCGTCTCCAAGTAACCTTGACTATATTATTTCTTTAAATACACACACACATATATTTTGTTCAATTATTGTGAATATTGTCTTAAACATGATTGTCAATGTACCATCAATATCAATTGATATCAATTAATAGTATTGTTAGAAATAACAATAACTAATCAATTGATAGTTAATCTATATAATATTACTAATCAATGTAATTAAATTAATAACACACACACACACATATATCTCTCTGTGTGTGTGTGTGTATAGTGTATGTGTATAATTATAATAAATTTCTAAATTCATTAAAAATAAGATTATGATTATGTTTAGAAAATATCTAAATTAGATACTTCAAATTATGGATAATAGGAATCGACCTCCCATCACTTACTAGGGTTTCCTAGGGTAGGAAGTTTGTGGAAGGGAGAAGCGGAGTAATTTCGGGCACATGAAGGTTGTCCCAACATTGGGGTTATGCCTTGAGGGAGGCTGCTTGTAGTCTGTTTCAGGCGCCCTTGGCACAGTAAGTCTTCCACCTTATGATAACATTAGTAAGGAAAAAGAGAAGGGATTCCTGTGATCTATATGAAGAGATCCTCGAATGCTAAATCTAGACTATGTTCATTAGTTTATCAGTTGATGGTTTGCATTTCTTTTATATTTATGAATAATGATGGTTAATATGGAGTAACATGCTTACATACTTGGTTAGTAAGAATGATTCCCTAATTCAATATGCCTAACTTGTACTAATTTTTGGAATATAGGTATAGTGGTAAGAAAGGGGTCATTACGATTGGTATTAGAGCATAATCCTGCCATCCTGTGTAAATATAGTTCATGCAAACTAGAGGAAGTACTGCCATGGCAAAACAATTAACTAATGAACTTAGAAATATCATGGAACAAACCCACCAAACCTTAGCAGGCCAGATAGAGAGGTCAAACCAAGCACTTCTCCAGGCATTGCAAAACATGGGAAACTCCATAAATAACCTAAAAAACAATACTTCTAGTGGGAGAGACAAGCTCGAATCACGTAGAAAATAATGGGGCTTCAACATCTAGAGTGCCCAAACCTCCTTTTTTACCTAGAGAGGATACCCCGATGGAAGGAGTGGGACAAACAACCTATAGTGCTGTTGAAAATGCCAGAGCCTATGCAAGCCTTGAACCAAAGATTAGGGAATAAGTAGCATTTAGAGAATTTTGTGAAGCTAACAAACATGAGGCTCCTAGGGGAGAAATGAGACCTCTAAATAAAGACCTTAAAAACAAAGTAAATATTATTAACACTCCCAAATTTTGACGGGTCGGGAAAATCACGTCTCATGCTTGGCTACAAAAATTGAATACTTATTTCACCCTTAGCCCTATGACCGAAGGGGATGCACTTCAATTTGTGATTCTTCATTTTGAGGGCGTGGCACGTGATTGGTGGCACCATGGCCTTCACACTCAAGGACACCAAAATGATACCTCTTATGAAGACTTCTCACAAAGACTTATTAAAAGATTTGACAAAAGACACCCCCAAGAGAATTTTAAGAAATTAACTCAAATAAGACTACATGGAGCAATAGAAGATTGCATAGCAAAATTTCAGAAAATTTCGGTTCAAGTTACAGGAGTAGATGATGACCGCTTCAGTTATCTATTTATAGAAGGATTAAAAGACTCACTAAAGGGACTAGCAAGCGCCCTCAAACCATCGTCTCTGGATGATGCTTTTGAAATAGTAACAAGATTGGAAGTCTCATCTTTAAGTAACAAATCAGTGGTTAATCACAACAAACAATGCCATAAGAAAGATAAGTCACACAAAAGGTTCCTTCCTCCAACCGAACGAGATGATCTAAGAAAAAAAGAACTTATGCTTCAAATGCAAAGAACCATGGGGGCAAGGCCATATTTCCAACAAAAAGAAAAACCCATGCTGTAATTGCCATGAGGAATGGGTGCCTCGGCATAAATGTAAAAAGAGGGGTTGTATCCAAAGAATTGAAGAAGATCCCGAAGAGGAAGATGAAGAAAATGTGAAAAAGAAGGCAAGACATGAAGAAGAAGAAGAATATGGAGTGATAGCAACTATTACTCAAGCCTCCAAACATTGAGTCTTAAGAATTAGGAGCACCCATAAAGGACAAAAAGTCATTGCACTAGTTGATAGTGGGGCATCCCACAACTACATTGACGAAAAACTTGTTAATAAAATAAATTAAAAACCAAAAAATTCCTAAGTTGCCGATTCGGGTTCGGGGACGGATTCGGGCTCGCGAATCCGGTTTGTGGATTCGTGAAATTTTTTTTTTGCCGTTTGGGTTCGTAGGGATTCGTGAGTGTATATATATATATATATATATATATATATAAAATAAGAGAAATATACATAATTCTAAAACAGTATACATTCTAAAACATATATATCATTTCATAGTATGAATCTATATACAGTATACTTGATCATTG
>MU216746.1:0-23959 GCA_018584345.1 Thuja plicata | reverse complement strand
GGATCCATCCGAACCCACAGGTCCAAATCCGGACCCTGCCCGGATCCAACACGGACCGGGTGGAGAATCCGGACCCGGACCGGACCCGGACCCGGGCCTATATAGGCGAATCCGGTAACTTAGAAAAATTCAAGGGATTTATAGCTGCTCAAGCCACATGATCATTGGTTCGATGCACAAAAATACTTCCCCAACAAGAGATCACATTGGGAAAACATACCATCAAAGAGGACTTGCATGTGGTTCCACTAGATTCTGATATAATTTTGGGGGCTCCATGGTATTTTCCCTAGGATGTTTTAAATTTGACCTCCCAAACTAAAGATCCATTTTGAGCATGAAGGACAAGAAATCACCTTGGAAGGAATACTTGATGGTTCCACAAAGCTAATCTCATGTAAGAGAATAGAAAGAATATTTAGGCATGGACAAGGGGAGTGGGCTGCACAGTGCTTAGTACTGAACAAATCTACTCCACAAGGGTCAGCCATTCATATTGATATTCGACCCATCATTAGGAAATACAAAAGGGTGTTTGATGAAATTCCACCAGGATTACCTCCCAAAAGAGGATTTGAACCTATGTTCCACGGGGACGCATCCCCTGCCTTGGAACCCCCGTTCCCGTCATGGGTATGAAACGGGGACGAGATTTCAACATTCCCTAACCGTTCCCTTTTCGGTCCCAAATCGGGGACGTTCCGGAAACCCCAAAAAGAGAAGGTTCCGAAATAGGGGACGGATTTGGGTACCAGGGACGGTTAGGGGACGACCCGGCCGTCCCCGGTACCCAAATCCGTCCCCTATTTCCCAGCTTAAAAAAATGGCTGCAAGTCATAAAAAGTGCATTTTAAAAAAAAAAATTGGTTATGGGCGGGCCCCACATGGACTCTAATATCAAATAAAAAATATTAAACCCTATTTTGGATGCTAAAAAGCCTAACTCTCTTGCATTTCATTCATTCTTTCCAAGAAGAAGGAAGAGAAGCAACAACAAAGCTTTCATTTTTGAGTTGCAAGAGGGTTTGCCATATATCATTTGCAGATACATTATTGATTTTGATTATTATAGACATCTGATTATGGAATTGAACTTCTATATTATCATATATTGTTTAGTATTTTAGTTGGACTTCTCTTTATGTCATTTCACGCTTGAAACTTGGAGCCTTTGTGCATTTTTGCTATATGTACGCCATATTTTTACAATGAAAGTATTTGAACTTCGTTAATTTGCTATGTATTCATTGTATTGAGCTTCTGAAATGTCTGTGGTGAATGGTTTATCAATGTTATGATATGCATATTTGAATTCTCTCTCTCTCTCTCTATATATAAAAAAATCCCCTATTTTTATAATAGTCATCCACTAAAAATTGTAACTGAACCGTACCCGTGCCGGAAACCGTCCTCGTCTCTAAAACGTCCCCGTCCCCCAAAACTCCGTGGAGCATACATTTGATCGCAAAACCAATGATTACCACCCCTTACAGGCATCCTCAAAAATATAAAGATGAAATTGAAAAAACTATCAAAGATCTCTTAGAGATGGGACACATCCAGCCTAGCTCAAGTCCTTTTGCATCATCAGTAGTACTTGTGAAAAAGGATGGAACAATGAGAATGTGTATAGATTACTGGGCACTAAACATGAAAACTATAAAAAACCACTATCCCATTCCAAGGGTGGATGAACTCATAGATGAACTTCAGGGGCTAAGTATTTCTCTAAAATTGATTTACAGTTGGGATATCACCAGATCAAAATGAGGAAGGAAGATGTGCCTAAGACCGCATTTAGATGTCATTATGGGCATTTCGAGTTTCTAGTTTTACCCTTTGGTCTCACTAATGCCTTGGCCACTTTCCAATCATGCATGAATCATGTCTTCCGAAAATAGCTCAGCAAATTTCTACTCATATTTTTTGATGACATCCTCATATATAGTAAAACATGGAAGAAACACCTCCAACACATCAAAGGAGTCTTAAGTATATTGGAATTTGAATCCTTTTTTGCTAGAGCATCAAAATGTGAATTTGGTCTAGAAGAAATCCTTTATCTATGCCATAAAATCAATGCAGAAGGCGTGAGTGTGGATGAAGAGAAAATCAAAGCAATAAGGGAATGGCCAAAACCCAAAACTCTAACTCAACTTAGAGGATTTGTGGGTCTATGTAGTTATTACAGATGATTTGTGAAGAATTTCTCCAAATTAGCTGCTCCACTAATAGATTTAACCAAAAAGGGGGCTTTTGGATGGAATGATGCAGCACAACAAGGTTTTGAAAGGTTAAAAGAAGCAATGAGCTCATGACCGGTCTTAGCTATACCGGATTTCACACTACCTTTTGAGTTACAATGTGATGCTTCAGGAGAAGGAATTGGGGCAATACTGAAAGGCACTACTCAATCTATGATAAGGAAATGTTGGCTATCATGCATGCTTTGGCAAAATATAGACAATACCTAGTATGTGGGAGATTCAATGTTAAAACAGATCATAATAGCTTAAGATTCTTTATGAACCAAAAAAACCTCAATGATCGTCAGCAAAAATGGGTAGGTAAGATCCAAGCCTATGGTTTTGACATAGAGTATGTCAAAGGAACTAATAATGTGGTAGCAGATGCCTTGTCCCGACAAGGCCACTTGAACACCCTAACCAACATCACAAGAGATTGGAAAAATGACATTATTGCAGAATACACTAAAGACCCACAGACCAATGGGATCATGGAAGGAAAGGTACCAAGTGATGAATATAAGATAGTTGAGGAACTCATTCTATACAAGGGAAGAATATTCCTTGCATCAAACTCCAAGGTTAAAAGAAAAATTATGAAGGAGTACCTTGACAACCCTTTATGAGGACACCCGAGATTTCATAAGACTTACAAGCAGATAAGGGAAAGGTACTCTTGGAAAGGCCTTAAGAAGGATATTATTAAGTATGTTGAAGAATGTATGACTTGTTAGAGGAACAAGACCGAACAAAATCACCCAGCCGGTCTATTGCAACCATTACCCATTCCAAATCAAAAGTGGGAAAGCATTTCAATGGATTTCATCATAGGGTTACCAAAGGTACAAGAGAAAGATTGCATCTTTGTAGTGGTGGATAGACTGACCAAATACACACATTTCTTTGCAATATCCACCCACTATAAGGCACCCCAAATTGCAGAGATATTCTTCAAAGAGATTTTTAGGTTGCATGGATTGCCAAAGAACATTATCAGTGACAAGGATAGCAAGTTTCTCAATCTATTTTGGCAAGAACTCTCCCGGTTAGCAGGAACTGATTTGACTCCTAGCACAAGTTACCACCACTAGACAAATGGGCAAACCGAAATTGTTAACAAATGGATAGAGGGATATCTCAGAAATTATGTAACAGGACAACAAAATGCATGGATCAAATGGTTACATCTAGGAGAGTATTGTTATAATACCACCCATCATATGTCTATCGGGATGAGTCTATTTAAGGCATTATATGGATACGAGGCCACCACATTTGGAGATTTGATCAGTCAAGAAAGCAAGGTACCCGGAGCCAAAGATTTCGTCTAGCAAAGCATCGATATTATGAACACTTTCAAAAACAATGTCCACCATGCTCATAATCAACAAAAGATATGCGCATATCGAAAGCATGTGGAAAGGCCGTTTGAGGTTGGCGATCTAGTATTTTTAAGACTGCAACCCTACAAGCAATCCTCACTTAATGTAAGTGGAGCAAAGAAACTGAGGCCATGATTCTATGGACCGTACAAGGTCTTAAGGAGGATAGGTGAAGTAGCCTATGAGATAGAACTCCCTGAGAATAGTAGGATCCACAACATCTTTCACGTATCCAGACTTAGGAAAGTCCTCGGGCAACAAGTCAGTCCTGCCAAATTGCTGCCACTAGATGATGAAGGAAAACTCATCTTGGAACCCGAAGTTATCCTTGATAAGCATGAAAAGAGACTGAGGAATAGGACTATTTCAGAATACTTGGTAAAATGGAAAAGTCTACCAAAAGAGGATGCTACATGGGTGGGAGAAGAGACCATTTCTCATCCAAAATTGCTTGAGGACAAGCAAATTCGGGAGGGGTGGTCTGTCACGAGCCACAATTGATGTACAACTATATTATTTCTTTAAATATATATATATATATATATTTGTTCAATTATTGTGAATACTGTCTTAAACATGATTGTCAATGTACCATCAATATTAATCGATATACAATTAATACTATTGTTACAAATAACAATAACTAATCAATTGATAGTTAATCTATATAATATTACTAATCAATGTAATAATTAATAATACAATATATATATATATATATATATATATATATATTTGTGTGTGTGTATGTATGTATAATTATAATAGATTTCTAAATTCATTAAAAATAAGATTGATTATGTCTAGAAAATATCTAAATTAGATACTTCAAATTATGGATAATAGGAATCGACCTCCCATCTCTTACTTAGATTATTCCGCCTCTCCCTTCCACAAACTTCCTACCCTAGGACACCTAAGTAAGAGATGGGAGGCCGATTCCTATTATCCATAATTTGAAGTATCTAATTTAGATATTTTCTAAACATAATCAATCTTATTTTTAAGATTTCATTAAAAATAAGATTGATTATGTTTAGAAAATATCTAAATTAGATACTTCAAATTATGGATAATAGGAATCGACCTCCCATCTCTTACTTATGTGTCCTAAGGTAGGAAGTTTGTGGAAGGGAGAGGCGGAATAATTTCGGGCACATGACGGTTGTCCCAACACTAGGGTTATGCCTTGAGGGAGGCCACTTGTAGTCTGTTTCACGTGCCCTTGGCACAGTAAGTCTTCCACCTCATGATAACATTAGTAAGGAAAAAGAGAAGGGATTCATGTGATCTATATGAAGAGATCCTTGAATGTTAAATCTAGACTATGTTCATTAGTTTATCAGTTGATGGTTTGCATTTCTCTAATATTTATGAATAATGATGGTTAATATGGAGTAATATGCTTACATACTTGGTTAGTAAGAATGATTCCCTAATTCAGTATACCTAACTTGTACTAGTTTATGGAATATAGGTCTAGTGGTAAGAAAGGGGTCATTACAAAACTCCTTCATTACCTTCTCTTGACGCTCCTTAAAGATCATCTGATTTTATGGTCTTGACCACCTTGTGGCCTCTTCTTGCCTTTATTGGTCTCTAAGGGCATGTATCGCTCGAATTTGACTCGATTTCTTTTTAAGGTAATGGTGCCAAATGTTTACTACTCTATTTGATAAATAAATTCACAAATTAATAATAACAATGACAATGCACACCAATTGCGGGATTAAAATATATCTTTATTCTCACATGGAATTATGATAGAAGAAGACCAGAGATGGCCAGCCAAGGATTGGAATCGATCGGAGTAGATCATATCACTTTCCTTGACAATACACAATCTATTTGATGGACCTAATGACTGCCAATAGGAACACAATTATCAACCAATTGATGCGTATAACTACACGAAACTGACAAACACTTAATACGTACAATTAATGCATAACTACATAACCAATATTATCAAAACATAATAATAGACATTGTACCTTGACTATAGAGCTCGCCTTTGGCAAATGGCCTCATGCTTTCATCGAACTCATCGCATCGAGAAATATTAGAGAAAACATAATTATAGACATTGAACGTTGACTATAGAGCTTGCCTTCACCAAACGCCCTCATGCTTTCATTGAACGTTTCTGGCATAAGGAGATTTTCTCACTCTCTGAGGTGGGGATTCCTATTACATATGTATTTCATTATCGTGTTATTTACCCTTTATGCAACTGGCAGAACAAGGCATTAATACTGGTTCATCATTCTGCAAACATATTAATGTTGATATTGAGAGGCTGTTAACCTTGTGATAATCAGATCAAGGCTCCTTACTGATCAATAGAGGCATTATATCTGAGAATCTGTAGGGCTTAGTTGAAGAAAACTTAGATTGAACAAGGGGAGGCTCTGATAAATTTCAGCAATACTTCCTCTTTTGTTCACACTTTCGAGGCAACATCATCTGCTCTTCTGCATACATTAGGCCTCAACTAACTTTCAGTCTCCGTGTTCCTCTAGCATGTCTTAGTGTATGTTTCTACCAGCTAATTGCCAAGATGGAGACGGTGTTTAGAAAAACCTGAATGTTAATACCCTTTTGTTTTCAGATTTCCTATATTAATTATTTTCAACCATTATCTAAAAGTTATATGATTATGCAAATAGTCTTCATGGGCTCTTGATGATCGTTATTTTCAAATATATATTATTGGAAAGATCTGTTTGATCTGTAGACTGGGGTAGACATTTTACACGCTCAGACCTCTCAATGTCCCTTAACTTCACAAATTTGTTGTACAACTCCAGGAAGAGTGACTATAACTCCTCGTGCCTATTTGGCCATACGAATGTTTTCAACATACAAATTAACAATCTAGACCTCTCAGTGTCCCTTCACAAATTTGTCTGTACAATGAACTTCATGATGAAAGAGGCATGTATAATAATATAAAATAGAAATCCAAACATAAACAATGTGGAAAAAACACACAAGTCTGAAACAAAACATATTCACCACTGGAGAAACACTCAACTGGGTAGAAAACTTCAGGAAGAGTGATTATAATTCCTCGTGACTTTCCGGCCATACAAATGTTTTCAATGCTGTTTTGGCCATACAAGACCATCTTCATGGAAATTATGAGCTCCCTACAGCTGCACGCAGTAAAAGCACCATTAAGACTCTGCAACAACCCATGCTATAGACCTAAGAATGGATGACACCCACCAAAATAAGTAAAACATATTTATTTCCTACAAACAGCCACAACTAATGATGACAACCGGCAAATGTGGCCATTACTAAAAATAGAAATTTGGCACGAGTGACTCAAGTCTGGAGCAACACTGACTTGAAATTGTTGAATCCTCCAAAACCTTGGAATTCTGAAATATGCAAAACCTTTGGAAATTCTGGTAAGTTATTGAAATCTTACTACAACAATACTTTGATATTGTGAATACCATGGTGGTTAGAACACTTAGAAGGAAGTATGTATTTCATTTTGTCATAGTCAAACCCTAAAGCAAATCCGCACAAACAAACTATAAATGAGTGACACCTTGTGATATCTCCAAAAACTCTCAATATTGGAATTTATACATAAAACGCCTTTGTTTATTTGGTTATCTTCTGACCATTTTCTTATTGCTGTTGGAGCAGAACTGCTAACTTGGAAAGGCTTCTAGAATGGTCCTAAAAATGGGTATGTTCCCTATCACGATACAAGCGGGATCAAGGGGTAGAGCCCCTGCCACCAAACCCGAAATAAGTTGTTTGAAACTACACAAACCTTCATGGCACACACCATTTTCACAGTTTTATTAATTTTTTAAAAATTTCAATCGTTGGGTTTTTTTAAAAACCGCTACTTTCTTGTGGAGATGCCAGGCTTGTCCTCAGGATGGTCATCCCTACCCATCCTGGGTACGGTAGGCCATCTCCTTTAATTTTTTGGGACATCCCAAAGTTTCTGGGACATCACATGCATTCTTTCCAATTTGGGGATGCTCTGGGGATGTCCCCTGGGCATCTCCATATCCTTGGAACATTCTAGATATGGGGATGACCCAAACAATGTTGGGGATATGTCTCCAAGTTTCCTTGAGAAGTTTTCTTCTAGCTAAACAGCCATGAGCAGGAGATCCTATCAGTCAAAGTTTTCTAGGAGTTGAACCTAGACCAATCACACCTCCAGGGGTTTGAACTTTGGCAGATGGCATAATCATGGAACATACCATCATCCTCACCAACTGAGCAAATCTCTCATTTCTTTTGATTGCAGAGTTGCATGGACACGGATACGGATACAGTATGGGTATGGATATGGCCATTTTTTAAGACCCCCAATATGGATATGGCTGGATATGACATTAATAAAACACACACATATTTAACACAGTTTTCTAAGTTATTAGAGGAGATTTTCATTACTTCAAAAGCAATATAGACACAGAAATGCTACGTAAATAATTATAAGTTAATTTAACACTTTACAATATGCAAAAATAATAGAGTTGCATTAGAAGATAACCCAAAAAAAATGGGTCACTGAAATAGAAAAACATTTCAATTGTCTTTCTCATTTGGTGCAGGTTTTCTATATACCAATTTTATTTTTGAAAAATTGCATTAATGAAGTTTTTTTAAATTAAATTTAGGAAGATTTATGCCAAATCTTAAAAAAATCAAATCTTGTAGTATTCCGCATGGTTGGAAAATCAAGTTTATTTTAGGCACACATGGGTACAATATTCACGTGTATCTGGGCCATATCGGATACGTTTACATATTGGATATGGAAATACGCTCGCCCGAGGAGGGACAAAGGAGTTTCCAGCAACTCTGTTTGATAGTATTTTTAAAATTTTGTTTGTATTTTACAGCAAAAATGCCTAAATATTGCCATACAACCATCAAATTTAGGCCGAGGGCAGAACCCAACTACACTGGATTGAAGGAAAATTTATAGAACCTGAACCTGTACTCCATGCCCAAACTGGCAATTCGGTCTTAAAGTTCACAAATAAATCACTCAGTTTTTCCATAAGTTTTTTTCTCAATTATCAGAAAGTGTGAAGATTATGCAATACTGTTCAGTTTTAGGTTCTCGAAGATCATAACTTTCATGTGGTTGGAATTCGAAAACTCTTACGAGACTGTATAATGTTACACCAATTATGTTTTTTGTTAGGAAGCTTTCCGAAACATAGCTGTGAAGGGATCCACATTGTAACTGTGGGCGATGATATGTTCCTCTGACAAACTCAAGTAGAATCACCTTATCACTGGTTTCTTGTATAAATTCTGAGAATTTTACTTTGAAAAAACTGTAAAAATCTTTTTGCTTGCTTTTTCATCTATGGTTTTAATGCTTGCAAGCAGTCTTTAGTAAAGATGATTCAGAAATCATATATTATTATAATAAGTATAAATAAACAAGACATAAGCTCTTCAATACTTGTTCCTCAATATTTTCTTAAGTTGTTTTCATTCTTCTGTGCTTTTTGTTTCAGAATTAAGTTTATTTCAGTGAGCGTTTTTCATTTGACAGGTTGGAAGCGATCAAAGTGGTTGGAGTTCGATTGAGAGTTTTATATCTCGAGACAAAAATTCAGATGAAACCATTGCCTTCCTTTTTGGCGACATGGGAACGTCAGTTCCGTATAGAACTTTTCTCTGGACCCAAGAGGAGAGCAAGCTTACAGTCAAATGGCTAAAACGTGACATAGAAGGACTTGGGGATAAGCCTGCATTTATTTCACATATTGGTGATATCAGCTATGCCAGAGGTTATGAATGGCTATGGGATTCGTTCTTTACTCAGATTGAGCCTCTTGCGTCCAAGGTTCCATTTCATGTTTGTATAGGAAATCATGAGTATGATTGGCCATTACAACCATGGAAACCTGAATGGGCAAGTAGACTTTACGGTACGGATGGGGGTGGTGAATGTGGGGTGCCTTACAGCCTAAAGTTTCATATGCCCGGTAATTCTTCCTTTCCCACTGGAACTGCTGCTCCACCCACCAAAAATCTCTACTATTCATTTGACGTGGGAGTTGTACATTTCTTATATATATCCACTGAAACGAATTTTTTACGTGGAAGTGATCAATATGCCTTCATAGAGCAAGACTTGAAAAATGTTGACAGAAGAAAGACTCCCTTTGTAGTTGTTCAAGGTCACCGTCCCATGTATACCAGTAACTATGAACTTAAGGATGCGCCCCTACGCCAAAAAATGATGGAGCACTTGGAACCTCTTCTAGTAGAGTATAAAGTCAATCTTGTCTTATGGGGCCATGTTCATAAGTACGAGAGATTTTGTCCAATAAAAAACATGTCATGTGGAACCCTAGACAATGGTGCCGATCTTCCGGTTCACGTTGTGATTGGAATGGGAGGGCAAGACTGGCAACCAAAATGGGAGCCTAGGCCTGACCATCTAACAGATCCAATCTTCCCGCAACCTGCTAGGTCTGTTTACAGAAGCAGCGAGTTTGGTTATACAAGACTGTATGCAAATAGGGAAACATTGACACTTTCGTACGTTGGTAATCATGATGGACAGGTCCATGATGTTTTAGAGATACATCTAAAGAATGACACAAAAGCTTTCTCAAATTGGATTTGGTTCCTGAAGGCGAGCTCTTTATTCCTGGTAGGAATTCTCTGTGGTTTAATTGTTGGATATTTCTTGTACTCCAAAAGGGAAAACGTTAAATGGACAGGGCTGAAAACCAATGAATTCTGATGGGTATCGTCCGACAAAAGCGTAGAAGATGAAAGGATCTATACAGATGTCAACTTTATTTACTCTGGAAGAGACAAACTGAAGTATTTGTATGCTTATTAGAAGAAAAGTGCAAACTAGCTTGTCAGGCTGAAGTGAACCATTTGTATCTATAAATGAAGAACTGGTAAACGTTAGAGCATCTAAGCTGTGTCCAAAGTCTTTATTAATGTGAAACTATGTAATGTGATGCATCAAAGAGCTCTTGCCATTCTCTTCTGTGCATGAGTATGATGTAAATACTTTGTAATTATACCAATTGTTTTCACTGGGGGTCTTGATATTGATTTACATAAGCCAATTTAATTTCTTTGAGCTTTTTAATGAATAGCATTGTAGATTCTCTATCAAGGGGTTCAAGAAGTATACATTGTTAGCAGCTTCTTTATTTGACTTACACTGCTGCAGTCCCTCAATCTCATTTCTTGTTTTGTTATTCTATCTTGGCAACGGAAAGCTATGTCCTGTTGTTCATCTTGTATTTGAATCAGCAGGGATGGACATAAATGATGAAAATTGGCAAACAGCAGAGTGGAACTGAAAAATGATCAATGCAAGTGCTAAACGAAACATGAACTGCCTTGAATAGATTTTCATGAACAGATAAATGTATCTGAAACAATGCTTCATCTTGCCTCCTCGTTTGTCATTATAAAGAAGTTTAGTTTCTTAAAAATCATTCCTTTTTAAGGGTGGGTGCTTACAATAAGATTCGGTTGGTTTTAAACTGTATTCTGATATGTTATAATGTGTGAATATCTATTACCATGTCTTAAGTGCTCATTATGTGTCTTTGCATGGATAAATAGATGATCTCTAACGTAGTGCCTATTCATGCGAGCGGTAATCTATCTATTTGGCCTTTAACATGTTATTAGTTAATTCTTTTTGATATGAAGATCTTGGAAGCCATTGCAGGCCTCGTGTGCGAGACTGTCCCAACGGGTTTTCTACGCGAGCAAGCTAGAAAATTAGCAAAAGACAACCATATGCAATTGTGAGAAGAGAATTTAATTTAGTCTTCATATAAGATAAAGGATACAAACACAACTAAACCATCATATCACAATATTAAAATAATATTGTAATATTTCTAATGGTTATCTTTAGTGAGTTTAGTTTTATTAGTTAATTTCTATTTTTTTATCATACTTTTCTATTTAAAGAGACATGGTCTCCATTGTTTAATATCGAACTATCAAATTTTATAACATGGTATTAGAGAAGCTTTGGGTTTAACTCCCTCTTGGGAAGCCCACAGTCATGTGGGTTGCATGTATTTGCATGTTGCTTGCATGTGCTTTTTGTGAGTTACATGTTGCTTGCATGTGTTGTTTTCTACCTAAAATATTTTCTATTTGTTTTACCGCGTGATGAAGCTTGGTTGTTTTCTCGGGTATTTTACTATGTGAAGTTTTGTGTTTTGTTGCGTGAAGGTTTTTATGATAGGTCGTTTTGTTTACCACAACAATGACTTGTTTTCTGCAGTGCGAGGGTTTTGCATGATTTTGTCCTAAAAATCATGGTCTCTTGGGCTGATAATTTTGTCCCTTCCAAAAATATTGATGGGTTTTTAATAATTATTTCTCCAAAAAAATTTATGGAATGAGTTTTAAATTTAAAAAAAATAAAAAATTCTAGGAGGATTATAATTTTTGTCCGTAAAAAGATATTGTGAGTTTTATGTGATTCTTTTGCCTCAAAATTCATTTTGTAATAGTTTTTAGTGTTTTTACTCAAAAATAAAGTATTGTATTATGGTCAGTGTCTCGGATTTTGTGTTGGGTTTTGATCTATTTTAATCCTAAAAAATTGTGTCTGGTTTTGATTGATTTTTCTCCTAAAAAATCGTGTTTGATTTTATCCTCAAAAATCATTTATGAGTTTTTTATTTTTATTTTTGAAAAAAATAAGACTGGTTTAGCTGGTCTTAGGGTTTTTTTACTTTTGTTTTTCCAAAAAAATCATTGGAGGGTTTTGGCAAATTTTCCACAAAAATCGTGGTTGCTTGCAACTGTTTTGGATCACACCTAGAGTTGCTAGGGCAATAGTCTGCACAAAGGTTTGTCAGTTTTACCTTAAAATCATGGTTTCAGTTTCATATAAGTGTCTCTGGCTACAAGGCGCAATACCTTTGTTTGTCAATATTAGGTTGGATGGTTTGTAGTTATCTTGGTCATTTCCAAAAAATTTGCAAATGCAGTGAGGGTTTTAGTAGTAGCTCATGTTGCAGAGTGTTCTGATGAGAAGGGGAAACCTTCTATACATTCATGACCAAAAGACCTGCAAATTGCCTTTTGTAGGGTAGTTAGTACGATGACCATTAAGAGAGGGTATTAAAATAACATTGTAATATTTCTAATGGTCATCCTTAGTGAGTTGAGTTTTAGTAGTTTGATTTTGGTAACTCAAAGCTTTTGAATTCGATTGTGTATTTCTTTTTGTATCAACATTTCATATCATACTCTATGATCCATCATCAGGATGAAAGTGCAAAGAAGTGCAAGCAAAGATGATGGATCATCCTAATGATGGATGTTGATGCAAAAAGAAATACACAATAGAATCTAGAAGCTTCGAGTTATCAATTGATGGATTGTGGAAAAATAATGAATTTAATTAGATTTTATTTTTATATTCAGTTAACTAGTGTTTCACTTAGAAACATCGTCCTTCATCTCCATTGTTTAATATCAAACTATCAAGTTTTATAACACAACACAATGTAAGAAGTGAGTCAATTCATAACTTAGAGACTATGAACAAGATTCATCCACTAGATAATGAAGTTCAAGATCCCGTGAAGAGAATATTTTATGCAGAAGAGCAATCATTGTATCATCAAATGTTTGATGTTGAAAAATCAAATATAAAATACAAATTAATTTGAAAATTTGTCATTACATTATGTATCTAATGTGTTACTTTTGAAAAATGATGTGATAAAAAGTGAATCCTATTTGTTTAAAATTGTAAATTTGCATGTTCTAAATTTGTAACCATTAATAGATATATTTAATAAATACATATACGCTTAGAGTTATTTTGCATTTTATTTTAGATTTTATTTATTTTACTTTATGTACATTGTGTTATTTTATTTGTGATGCAGTTATTTTATATGTGATGTTTAATTATTTAAAATGAAAAGAATGAGATTGGGAATAGATGGCATTGCACTCTACTAGGGTTTTAGGTTTCATGCTGCTTCTCTGAATCTTGTGTATCTGTGTGTCATACCACATTTACTGTGGGAGTTCATTAGGGTTATAATGGCTTCGGCCACCTTTAGCCCAACAATTGATGTTGGTGCTGGAGTTGTGGCAACGAAAGCTCATGGCACCCCCGAACAGACAACCTCACAAATTTGTGTCGAAGGTGTTTCAAGAGGTATGCTTTCCCCTGATGTTGTGCTTCCCATTCAAGATTTTGATAATGCCTGTGAGTGGCTAGAGAAATGCACTTTGATAGGATATTTTGTGGGTAGGGTTCCTTTTGAAAGCATGCTGGGAGAATGGGTTGCCAAGGCCTAGAATCCTCACGGGGTCCACCTTGATGGTGTTCAGAGCCTTACCAAGGGCTTTTTCTTATTTTGTTTCTCGATTCCTTCCCACGTTGAGGATATCCTCTCCCATGGGCCTTGGACTGTTTGGTCTTCCCTTTTGGTTTTTCAGCAATGGTCTCAAGATTTTATCGTCTTAGATGACAAGAAACTCAAGGTCCCAGTTTGGGTTGAATTCCCTAGTCTTCCTTTGCCTTGTTGGTCGTTTATGCAAATCATTGCCTAGTCTCTTGGCAAGGTGGTTTGTTTAGAACCAGACTATTTTTTAATGCCCGTCCCTAGAGAAGAGTTTGTGTTGAGGTCAACTTGGCTCACGACCTCAAGGAAACCATTGATATTCAAGTGGGTGGTACCAATTTCTCCCAGAAAGTGCTTTATTTGAATCTACCCAACACTTACTACAGATGCCAGTCGCCCGAGCATAAGATTAAGGGTTGTGCCAAGGACGAAGTCCCCTCCTAAGGAGTCGGCTTCACGGCTCGTGGAGGGTGCTAAAAAAGAATAAGGTTGGACTACAGTGGTCTGCAAAGGTAAGAAATCTTCGACTTCTGCCCAGAAATAGATTGTCGGTTCAACTTCCCAACTACCGACGAAGGTTTCTTCTCAGGCTTCGACTGTTCAAATGGTTACTCCTCCTGCAACTCCTGTTTCAAACCCTGGCTAGCAGGGGATTTTCACGGTTGAGAGTGCTTCCCTCCCTCCTTGGGTTCACACTCCTCAAGCTTCTTCGGTGATTACAACTCAACCGACATTGCATTGTTCTCTTAGCCCTTTTGGGTGTGCTGAGAACAATGATGGTGCTCCAGAGAAGCGTAGAGTCATTCAATGTGGTGACTCTTTCTCTAGCTTCAGACCCAGTTCATATTTTTTGCATAACAAATTCTCCTCTGTTGGGAGGAGGAAGAAATGCAATCTTTTGATTAATGAATTACATCTCATGGAATGTAAGAGGTCCTATAGATCTTCATAGAAAATATTATGTTAGAGATGTTCATCATTGTGTTTCTGGCCTGGATGTTTTTTGCCTCCAGGAGGTTAAATTTGTTGGTTTCATGCTTGTTGTTGCATGTCGTGTTATTTGACCAGATAGCCTTGTTTTTTCTTCCTACCATGAAGATGGCTAAGGTGGAGTTACTACTGTCATTTCCCCTCATTGGAGTTCTTCAGTTATTGATCATGGTTTTGACCCCATGTAGAGAGTTGTATGGGTTTTGTTGCCTATCGACAATCATTCCTTTGGGATCATTAATGTTTATGCTCCCAATGATGCTGTTAAAGATCACATCTGTGGTGTTGGGTGGCCGACTCCTTGCCACTTGCAACTTGGTTCATGTGTGAAGATTTCAATATGGCTGAGGTGGCGTCAGACAAGGATGGGATTCTGCCTTTTCATTGGACAACTAGAGAAAGAGAGGCCTGGTTTTACACGCGTAACAAATTAGGCCTTTTTGATCCCAATATTAATCGTTGCCGTCCTAGTGGAGCTTGGCATACTTGGTGTAATTTTAGAGTTGGCTCTGAAAAAATATTTAAAAGGCTTGATCGTGCCACGATCACAACACAATATTTTTTTTCTTTTTCAAAAAATCAAGATCTACTTGTTCTTCCACTTGTGGATGTGAGGTTGTCACACCACTACCCCATTAAGTTATGTATTGAATGGCAGACAACTAGGATGCGTCCTTCCAAGATGCAATTCTATCTGAACACTTCATTGCTTCATCATCAAGCCACCATGACCCACATTCAACGGGTTTGGAACTTGGAGCCCAGGCAACATCTGCCAGCTGGATGGATTGCTTGGTGGAATGACGCCATCACTCGCACTGCGAGATTTCTCCGCATTAATGGTAGACAACTTGCTATGTACTGCCGACGTTCGTATGATGCCAACACCAAGGATCTTTGTGCTGCCACTGAAGCTTTGGCTTTGAATCCTTTCAACGCTAACTTGTAAATCCGAGTGACTCAAATCAGACACCATAAGAAGATTGCTAATCAACATTCTACTAGAGGAGCTCAAATTAAAGTCATATTGCATTGGCTCAAGGTGGGTGATAGAGCTTCAAAGGAGTTTTTCATGACTCTTAGAGCTCGTCATACTTCCTCAGGTATCAAAAGGATTAAGGAAGGACAATCTATTCTCACTAAAATTCTTGACATTCTTCAAGCTTTTGTCTGACACTGTGAGAAGGTGTTCACAGCGCGGGGAAGTTCTCCTGCCAGGGACCAAGCTTTGCAGGATTGTATTGTGGTTGTGCGAAACAAGCTTTCAGTTTAGAGGACTTTTGGTGACTAGATGCTCACTCTTGAGGACCTCAAGGAAGTTGTCTTCTCCATGGCGGATGACAAAGCCCCAGGATGCGATGAATTTCCTTGTGAGTTTTACAAAGCCTTTTGGCCATGTGTTGGCCACGACCTTCATAAGGTCTATCTTAAAACTTTTCATTCACGATCCTTGGGTCGAATCATCAATACATAGAATATTAAGTTCATACCCAAAGATGGAGACCCAGAGGATATTTGAAATTGGCGGCCCATTACTTTTCTCAATGTCTCTTGCATGATCATTGTCAAAACTTTGGGTCTCAAGATTCACCACATTTTGCCTCTCATTGTTCGGCCTGAGAAAATCAGATTCATCAAATCACGATTCATTTTGGATAACATAATTGCTTTCTAGGAAGGCATGGAATGGGGAAGACATTCTAAGCAGAGTGTTATTTTTCTCAAAATAGACTTTTCTAAAGCCAATGACTTTATTGAATGGCCTTTCATCATTGCGATACTCAGAGCTCTTGGTTTTGGGCCTCTCTTTATTCAGTCAGTTCAAATGCTCTTTGTGGATGCTTATGCCTGTATCACCATTAAAGGCTGCCCATCTTATGCTTTTGGGATTTTTAGATCTATTCGCCATGGTTGTCCTCTAGCGCCTTCTCTATATGTCTTGGTTGCTGAAGGATTTTGGTATTTGTTAGCTTTCACAATTTCTGTTGGCAGTGTTAGAGGAATTTCCCTACTTGAGTCACTTTCTCAACTTGTCAATGGTCATTTTGTAGATGATTCTTTCCTCACCCTGATTGAGGAAGAGGAAAACATTCGGGCAGCTCTCCAGTGGCTGGACACCTTATGTCTGGCTTCCGGGTCATCCATCAAGTGACACAAAATGTAATGTTATAGGCAATCTTTCCTTCTGGCGCCACCCTGGATTCTCCAGTATGGGTGGAAGTGGATCCAACATAGGGAAAATTTCTATTTTCTGGGCATTCTTTTTGCCTTCCAAGCTTAGCCAGTAGACCTTTGGAATGTTGTTCTTGCTCGGATCAAGAAGAAGCTTACTTACTGGATTACCAAACCATTTTCTCTGGCTGGTAGATTCCAGATTTTCTCAAAAGTTCTGGCTGCTACCCACATGTACTATTCTTCTTGCTAGGATCCTTCAAAATCCTCATACATGAAGTTGGAAAAGCTTTTGCATTATTTTCTCTGGGCCTCGGGAGCTGACCACGACAGATTTCACAGAGTTGCTTGGGAGTACTGTTGCCTTCCCAAGGAATTCGGAGGACTTGTCCTTTTGTCTACCCAGAAACAGGGTTTGGCTCTTTGTGCCAAATAGGTCATCATAGCCCTTTCTGGCGATGAAGCTTGGACGATTTGGCTCAGGCATTGTATTTCATCTGGGTTCCCTGTTAACATGCCTTCCTGGAAGGGGATCAACTTTCAAACCCTTCTTGTTATGAAAGACCCAGTTCAAATCCAAGGTACTTTTGTTTCCAAAAGCATATGGAGAGCCTGGGAAGCCATTAAGCCTTGGATTCACTGGGATGAAGATGGATTTCAGGATGGGCTTTCTTTTAACCAACATAACATTTGGTGGTTGTCATTGTTTCATTCCTAGGGGCTTCCTCTTGCGAAGATCCAGGGTATTCATGCTTTGCATTTTCATAAACGCGACATTATAACACTTAAGGATCTCTTTTCCAGAGCCACTATGAGTCTTAGGTCATGGGACGACCTTCAGGTCCAGTTTCGTCTATCTCGCCCAGATCGATAGACTTACAACCTATTGGTTTCAGCATTATCTCCACACATGCCTCATAAGCTTGGCCTTTAGTTTGTCAAGCCTTGGTGAAAGGATTGTAAGTGGTATCCTTGGACTCCTCTTTCTAGTTACAAACCCAAATGGGTTATCACTGGCTGGTTCCCCATCTGCCAATGGTCACCATTCTCAACCAGCGCTGGCATTTGCAGTCATCTCAGAAAGCTTGGAGACATAGATTTCTTATTGTCTGGTTCGCCACTATGGAGCCCAAAATTGCACATTTTGCATGGTGTATTCTTTTTTGGGGCTTTTCTTTGGGCTCCAGACTCAGACATCTGGGAGTGCCTGACCCTAGGTGCCCTTTTTGTGGGCAACCTGAGTCTTTTCTCCATATTTTCTGGTTTTGTAGAAGCGCTCAACAATATTGGAGCTGGATTCATGATTTTTTTTCGTCCATTCAGGCAGGAGCCTTTTCCTTGGCATATGGTTTCGCTAGGTGAATCCCTAGACTTCCTTTCAAGTTCTTGCAGATATGACATGTTTTCAGGATGAAAATATTATTCACACTATGGAAGGATAGAAATGATGTTTTATTCACACGCAACTTTCATTATATTAATGTCTCTATGTATACTAAAGCTTGTATATGCAATAATATGATAATGTAGATCCAAGTACAGGCTAATAAAGTTGCGTTGGAGGTGGCCCACCTTCAGGAGTTGCTTCAACATGACCTATGACCCTTTCCACCAGGTAAGAAAATGATCCCGAGGAGAGGAGGTTCATAAGGTTGATAAAAGTAGTACAAAGAAATGGTGGAAAGGGGCATGTTGATTTGCTAATCTACCAAGGAATATGGATACTGAAGAAGTACTTGGGTGGGTAGAAGCACTTGAGAACTATTTTGATCTTGAATATGTAGAAGAAGAAAAGAAGGTGAAGTTGGCTAAGGAAAGGTTAAGGGGAAAAACCCTTACATGGTGGACTAGCATTCAGAATGAGAGGATAACAAGGGGATTGAATAAAATCTTAAATTGGGAAAGGATGAAGACAATGGTGAAGAGTCAATTCTTGCCATCTGATTTGGCAATACAAACCAAGATGAGAAGGAACAACTTGAAGCAAAGGGATATGAATATCATGTCCTACACGAAGCAACTTCACACCCTAATCATTAGGGGAGGAGTGGAAGATGAGGATGAGAAGGTGGCCAGATACATCAATGGCCTAAGATACAACATACATGATGAGATAGGGTTGAATGTACCAAGAACCCTTGGAGATGTTTTCAATTAGCAATTAGAGAAGATGAGAAGTTGAAGAGGAAGAATGAGAGACAAAGCAATAGAGGAGGTGGAGCCATGAGAGGAAGAGGTGGCTAGACAAATTCAGATTTTCAGAGCAGAAATGACAAAGATAAGGGTAATGAATTCATTTCAGATCAGAGAGGAGGATACAACCATAGAGGTGGAATATTTGGAGGAGGAAGAGGAAATGGTGTCTTCATAGGTACATGTTTTCATTGTAATGAAGTGGGGCATCAATCCTTCAAATTTCCTAAGTGGAATGAAATAGATGAAAACAAAGAAAGGAGAGCACATCTCATACAACAGGAAGAAGAGAAGAATTAATCTATGGTGGCTTATCCAGAGGTAGGGGAATGTATTCTAATGGGAACAAGAAAACCAATACAACCAGCACCACAAGTGGGTATATTCAGAACAAATTGTTTGACAAAAGGTAAAGTATGCAAACTCATAATTGATTCTGGTGCACATAGTAACTTGTTTGCTTATGAAGTTGTAAATAAGTTAAATTTGAAAACTTTTCCTCATCCTCAACCATACTTATATGCAACAAAAGATCATAATTTTTTGGTTAAGGAGCAAGTTCACATTGATTTTTCAATTGATGCATATCAAGATAGTGTTTTGTGTGATGTAATAGATATGAGTTGTGGACATATGATTTTAGGAAGACCATGGCAATGGGAAAGAAGAACTATTCATGATGGATATCTAAATACTTACATTGTGCATAAGGGTAATGGGAGGTATAAACTACAACCTTTGGTTTGTGAGGACATGGAGAACATTATAATGTGTTTTGGAGATCAAATTGTGCAGGGTCAGAGCAAGCATGATATTGGTTGGAAGATGGACACAAAATTGCAACATTCTAAAGGGAAGGACAGTCTTGAGGATGTAGGGTTTTAGAACTTGCAATGTGTGCAAGTGGAGACCATTAGTTGTCCTCTTATTGAGCAGGTGAAGGATGAAGGATGTGAAAATTTGCAGAGGCAACAAATGAAGGAGATGGAGACATGGATATAGTCCCACTACAAGCAACATTGTCCTAGAAGAGGACAGAAAAATCAATGTTTTATTCTTAACAACTTTTGTGATGTGAACAAAGGTTGGAGGGGAAGAAAGAAGGTGACTTTGGGAGATTATTGGATCTCTAAAAAGAGGATGAAACCAAGACATGTTCAGACTGGTGGATGGAAGGCATTGTCAAATTCTTGGGACACGAATTGTTTCAATGTTGGGGAATATGGTGCAGGGCCACCTAGGAGGTCAAACAACATCATGGAGGCATCTAGGATTCACCAAGAAGACATGAAGACTTGGAAGAAAACCAAGCTAAACTATGATGTATTGAAGCCAATCATGGCATATTGTAACGACATAAATGATGTAATTGACAAATGTCCTGAAGGTCTTGATAAGGGCCTAGGACCAAAATAATTTGTAAGTAGGGTCAATAGCACCCAAAGAGTATAATTAGGTTCCATAGGATTTGAAGGGATCATACATGGTCCAGTATCATTTGTAGAATAAGTTTTAGTTAAGGAAATGCATTAAAATAAGAATTTGAAAATTCAAACTTATAAATAACGACGACTAAATGAGATTTCAGAGGGAAATTAATTTCTCTTGTGTTAAGCCTTAACAAAGTCATCCAACCAATCCAAATTGGTTGGGGGAGTTATTATAAAGGTATACATGAAGGAAAATTACCATTGTACGAAGGAGAGAGGCCTGGTGTACGGACTGTGACTCAAAATTCAATAAAACATTATATTTTCTGCATTTCTTATGGTTTCTTTGTGTTGATAAGGCTTCAAGTGATATTTATTTGTTTCTTATGTATTAAGAGGTCTTACATCATATTTTAAACCCATTTTGAATGCTCTGAGAATCTATTTGTTTCAGTTTTACATCATTCTGTGTTGACAGTCAAGTAGATTTTTTGATTCTACAATAACAGTTTGGTTTTTCTAATGAAGAGGGTCATTCCATGAATGTTAATGTTTCTCATGGAATGATACCTTCCTAATATTTATTATACAAATATAACATGAAAATATGCAGATGAAGTAAGGAGAGTAGGTGATTACCAAGAGAAGTGTGAGAATAGTGATGAATTTGGAGGCTAAGGTGTAGCAACAAGAGTTTTGCCTTAAGGAGAGGGATATTTTGTTGGATATTGTGTATCTCCATATAAAATAAATGGTGAGGAACCTTGGTTGGGGTCCTGGAAGTGAGTGGACGAGTCAGAAACAAGAGGCCCTAGTTTTTAGAGCAATTTAAGGAGGGTATGGTGGATACAACACTTAAGCAAGCCATAGAAGAAAAATAATGACACATTCTCTTGTTTTATGATATATATCAATACTGTGGGAAGTTATAGGGTCTGGGGTTGAATCCTTATGGTAGTTCCTTTGTTAATGGAGGCCTAATTGAGGTTTTGGGCTAGTGGAAACAACAACTTTTGAGTGGTACTTTCCAAAACAACCACACCTCATTTTGACATATGCTATGTAGGAGTATATTGGGTATATGAATATGTAATTTTTTTTGGGGATGCTTTGGGAAAGTAAAAATTTAAGTTGACTGCACTTGAGGAATAGGGCTACAAGGAGTGAGGGCTTATAAATAGAATTGGTGATGAGATCTTGGAGTAAGACTTCAAGAACTAGTTGAGCATTGTTAGAGAAGTGCCTTGATTCATTTTGACCCCTCATAAATAGTAAGGGAGTGGGGGAAGTCAGATTGTTAAGTTGAAGGCATTTGGGGTATTTGGGGTCATTGAGTGAAGAACACCTTAGAAGACCAATCATAACCAATATTGGATCAAGGGTGATCCCACAAAACTGTGTGCCACTTTTTTGCCAACTTTGACATTGAAATAAACATTCTGAAATTTTTTTTGACTTCAGACACCTATTATTGTAAAACAATTAAGAATTTGAAGATGATGTAAAATAGTGAATTTTAGCATTTTTTTGCTAGTTTATTAATATATATATATTTTAAAAAAATTGAAATTTATTTGTATCCATTTTTCCTTCTCCTTAAAAAATTGTGTGAAAAATCAGCATTTTTTCGTAGTGACACTCATTTTGATCAACATAACATTTTTTTATAAAACTCATTAGAACGTAATTATTTTGAATTTATGTTTGTAACACCAATATCTAGAGAATCCATTTGGTTTCATTCAATTTGGTTGGATATTTTATAGTTTATTGAGTTATGAAGTGACATTAACTAGAATTTGGACATAGGTTCACTTGGATCACTCTAACTCCATCTCTATATATCGAAATTCATTTATTCTTTTTTTTTTATAGAAAGTTAACATAAATACCTATTTCCTAGATATTTTTCATAATTTTTTTCCCTAATTTACTATTTTTCCAGAAGTGTCGAACAAAGAAGTCGCTAAATGGTCAGACAACCTATGTTTAGTAAAACTTAAAAAGAAAAGTCTTAATAAACTCAATATATATGCAAATCATAATCATTGGAAAGATTTCTCTGAGTACTATCATCATGTATTTGGGTTTGTCAAATGAATTTACACTAGTAAATTTGACTTCAGATTTTGACGAAAATTGGTCAAAATTTCGACAGTAATTGGTCGAATTCACGACCAAACCTTTCGTCGTTCTTTTTTTGTCAAAATTTTGACATTTTTATTATTGGTCGCAATTGCGACCAAAATAGAGGTCGAAATTTTGACTATAGCTCTTGTTTAATTCGATAGAAATCGCTGTCGAAATCTTTAGTGCAATGGTCAGAATTTCGACCATCACATTGGTGGAAAGCATAGCATGCACGTCGAAATCTCTTAATGAAATGGTCAAAATTTCGACCAATCTTTGGTGGAAACGAGTGGAGACGTTGGTCAAAATTTTGACCATCCCATCAAGAGTTTTCGACGTGCATGCTATGCTTTCCACCAAGGCATTGGTCAAAATTTCGACCCATCTTTGGTGGAAACAAGTGGGGACGTTGGTCAAAATTTTGACCATCCCATCAAGAGTTTTCGACGTGCATGCTATGCTTTCCACCAAGGCATTGGTCGAAATTTTGACCACTCTTTGGTGGAAACGAGTGGGGATGCTCGTCGAAATTTCGACCATCCCATCAAGAGATTTTGACGTTAATGCTATGCTTTCCACCAAGGCATTGGTCAAAATTTTGACCAATTGTTGGTGGAAACGAGTAACGACATGGGTCAAAATTTTGACTATCCGTTTAAGAGATTTCAACGTGGATGCTTTGCTTTCCACCAAGGCATTGGTCAAAATTTTGACCATCTCATTTGGCAATAGTCGAAATTTTGACCAATGCCTTGGTGGAAATGAACATTGGCATTGGTCGAAATTTCGACCATTGCCAATTTAAAAAAAAAAAAAAAATTTCAATTAATTTTTTTTTAATTCTACTTGGATTCAACTGTGTAGTTTTTTGAGTCTCATTGGCTCTGGGTGATGCTCACAGAGGTGAAGGACTGGGACTTCCTGGGAGGTCACCCATCCCAGTACCACTCCAGCTAGAGCGCACTTAACTACGGAGTTTCCTCCATGGTTAAACCCACTCTGCTTGCATCCTCATTTGCAAAACCTTCACCAAGTGT
>MU216742.1:130950-143857 GCA_018584345.1 Thuja plicata | reverse complement strand
GTCATAGGGTCTTCTTAGGGATCCTAGTAAGCCTTATCACATAATATGACCCCTAGGAAGACCCTATGACCCCTTTCAACCCATTTGAATGCTCAAGTGTGTCCTAAGGGATTGTATGACCCCTTGGGACACACCTGAACATTCAAATGAGTTGAAAGGGGTCATGGGGTCTTCTTAGGGGTCGTAGTACGTGATAAGGCTTACTAGGACCCCTAAGAAGACCCCATGACCCCTTTCAAGCTATTTGAATGCTCAAGTGTTACCTAAGGGCTATTACGACCCCTTGGCACACACTTGAGCATTCAAATGGGTCAAAAGGGGTCATAGGGTTGTCCTAGGGGTCCTAATATATGATTAGGCATACTAGGACCCCTAAAAGGACCCCATGACCCCTTTTAACCCATTTGAATGCTCAAGTATGTCCTAAGGGGTTTCTCTCTCTCTCTCTCTCTATGTAGGAACTCTAGAGAGAGAGATCTCTCTCTAGAGTTCCTACATAGAAAGAGATAAATATATAATATTAATATGATATTAATATTATTATAATAATAATATTAATATAATATTAATATTAATTTAAATATAATATTCATATTAATATACTATTAATATTGTTTAAATAAAATAGAAATACATAAAGTAAAATAAACATTCAAAATAGGATGAAAATGAAAAGCTTGAATCCAAATTAAGGCAGGAGATATCAGACATCCGATAATATCAGATATCAAATATTAACGGATATCTGATATTATCAGATATCTGATATGCTCCACTGGTATATAACACATTTTATACTTACCTTCAACATAACTAGTACACACCAAAATTCAATTGCTAGTATTCTTACATATTTTTTATATGTTCTGAACCACATAATTTATGCTAAAATCTCACACTTAGATATTGTACTATTTTTTCAAGCCTTTTTTCCCATGGCAATAAAAGACTTAGGAGAAACAGTCAGGAATCATTCCTCTTGCATCGATATGACTGCAAGGATGGCCATTATATGTTCTGACAGCTCGGCGTTAAAACTCTCTTGAAGTAATAAAGTAATAAACACTGCTTCATCTCTTGTTGTCGAGAGAGGAATGTCGCACGCTCCACATTATTTATGACGACGCTTTTATTAAATGTAGTGCGAACCTAAAAGATGGCGAAGGAGAATACATTCTTTCATTATGTTTCTTAATTTGTTCACGTAGACAAAATCTGCTCATTTCGTATGAAATATAATCGCATTTAGTATACAATAAATGAAGTCTGTGACAGATGAGTAATGAACATTATCTTCTGAATACAAAGGATAAATTTAAAGGAAGGGTAAACTTTTTGCATTAAGAATGGTGTTTAATGTAGGGTTTAAGGACATATGATCTGCTATCTGTGCTTGTTCCACACCCATCTATCATTACTACACAAGTCTAAACTTACTGCATCACAGTCTTTAATTGTCGCAGGGATATGCCTCCACGTACAAGAAAACAACATTAGGCTCTAGGACAATGGCTAAAAATGCAAGAATTTGCACCTCGTTTCCCACATTCTTTCGCCATGCCATATGCCCACCCCATACACTATACAAAACCATTCTCATGTATTCACACCTTTTTATAGTAGGATGGATGGATGTATGCTTCCCAAAAGAGAAATTATTGGAGATATATAATTAATAATTGTAGGTTTTGAGAGAAGGGTTGTGTCTCTTCCATCGAAAATAGATTCGTTTATGCAAAGATCTTAGAAACAATAAAATTTTAGCAAACAATTTGAAATTGTAAGACCTATAATTAGTGAAATTTGAAATTAAAAACCAAATCAGAGGGTATTGTGGAGGAGGAACAAATTCTTCTACCCATGGATTCAAACTGGCAGTCATGGCTACCAACATTTGTTTTGTCTGCAATCCTCAAAACACACCACTCTGCGATGACAAATTCCTATTGGAAAAAAAATGAAAGAATGAAGAACCTAATTCTGAAAGGTTTGGCAGAAACAAAAGGGTTCGAAATGCCCTACTCGGTGGTGCTGCTGTTTTCTTGTCAAGTCCTGAAAAAAATAATGTTTCATCCTAATTACAGGCAATATTGAGTCCTAGGCAATTTTTCAGAGAATGTTTGATTTAATTAATTTTATTGAGACGTGTTGTACAATGAAAGCAAGACTAAAAATATATCCTTTTATTATCTAAAGAATTAGTAATGAAAAAACATAATTAAATTTGGGGTTTTAAAAATCCTGTAAAAGTAAAGATATAAAAATGTAATTAAATCAATTTATTATTGATTCTAGATTAATAATAATATATAATATTTTTGTTGTAAACAAAATCATTTATTGTTTTATATTTTAAAGGTAATCTTCTCAATTGTAGATTGTAATATATAATTATTAAATTTATTAATTAGTATATTTATTTTATATATTAATACTAAACAAGTGTTATAATAATTAGGATATGTAGAAATATAAATTATATTATATCTTTGTAATAATTAATACGATTTTGTTGGCTTGGCTTCGCTGCGTTCAACATTTTCACAATGAATATCGGACATTCGATAAAGCTTTAGCTTTGGCTTTTGGCTTGGCCAGGTGTACTGACACCCAAGCCTACTCAAAAGTCAACAAACTTTTGGGTGCACTTTTGGATGAGTGAAAAATTGATTTTTTTCACATCGCCAGTTTTTGGAATATGATACATTAAAAATACCTACTATATTATTGTTTTCCTAAAATTTTAGCCTTAGGAAGAGGAAAAGTTACTTGATGTTCTTTATATCCACAAGTGAATAATGAAAAGGTTTTTGAAAAACAAATCGAATAAATAGATATAAGACATATAATAACAAATCAATTTATTTTTTAGAAAAAAACATTTCTTATAATAAATAAAAATTAAAAAATTAAAATTTTTCATTTTTCACATCTTTTTATCATAATTTTTTTAATATTTTAAATACTTAGAAGCAAAAGAAAAAGTAACCTACTTTTTATAAAATTTATTATGTTTAAAAAATAAAAATAAATAATCAAATCAACGATCAAAGAAGTTTGATGACTCTCCCACCACCACTGTTGTTCCCCAAGTGATTACCCATAAGAAGTCTGATGACTCTCCCGTCCATACCCAGCAGCACACCCCGACCCTAGAAAAAATGCCAGATAACATGCTGCAGTGCACTGACCTTAACAATATGAATAGACAACCTGATGGTTTTCAGTTAGTCACAAAAAGAACCAACAAGAGGAGGAGGAAGACAACTAAGCAGGGCAACGTGGAGGAAATTCCTCCCATGCCATCTCCTCTGGAAAATATTGGCAATTCCCCCAATGATAGCTCCCCCGATGTTTTCCATTCCCCCGTTGATGGTAGTCTAAACATCAATGAGAAACATGTCCAACACCTCCCTCCAAAAATATTTAAGGAAATAGATGATGATTGCGCTATGGAAATTATTCCTGCTAGTTCAAGTATAGGTAACCCTAAGAGCCATGCGCTCTCTCATAATCCTACAGCCAAAATTAACGATTCTACTACCGATATGGATGGCACTGCTAATCAAGGTTTGGATTATGATGAATTTGGCTGGAAGTTTGACTTTCCCAAATCAAAAAGGAGAGGTCACCCCTTGGGTTCGAAGAATAAAACCTCTAATGCGAAGATGGATGAGGGTAGTGTTCCTACTACAACCACTCAAGCCAATTGTGGGTCCATGGACCCAAGTTGCGCTCCTTCCTCAAACAGTTCACCATAAATTGCATATCCTAGAATATAAAGGGTCTTGAATCGCCCGACAAGAAGTTTATTATTAAAATATTTCTTGATAATTTTAAAGATATTGACGTGCTTATGTTGCAATAAATTAAAGTTGTCAATTTCATGCTTGATTTTAATCTTAATCACATATGGAAAGAGGCCATCAAAATCTATACTGACGATCCGAAAGGTAGGGGTGGGGCTAGCTTATTGATCAATTCTAAATGGGCCAGTTCCATTTGGAGATTTTCAGAAGACTTCTCGAACACTGGCTCCACCATCGATCCCCAGTACAAAGTAAAGGGGATTGATAAATTGGCCCTCCCACCAGTGAACTAGGATGCCCGCACACACATATATTCATGCTTATATAAACAAAAGTGATAATTGTATGTTTTCATTAATTGTGTAAATGACCCACCCCTCTGTTACGAATGGAACTGGCCCATTTAGGATTGATCAATAAGCTAGCCCCACCCCTGCCTTTCGGATGGTCAGTATAGATTTTGATGGCCTCTTTCCATATGTGATTAAGATTAAAATTAAGCATGAAACTGACAACTTTAATTTCTTGCAACATAAGCACGTCAATATCTTTAAAATTATCAAGAAATATTTTAATAATAAACTTCTTGTCGGGGGATTCAAGACACTTTATATTCTAGGATATGCAGTTTATGGTGAACTGTTTGAGGAAGGAGCGCAACTTGGGTCCATGGACCCACAATTGGCTTGAGTGGTTGTAGTAGGAACACTCCCCTCATCCATCTTTGCATTAGAGGTTTTATTCTTCGAACCCAAGGGGTGACCTCTCCTTTTGGATTTGGGAAAGTCAAACTTCCAGTCAAATTCATCATAATCTGAACCTTGATTAGCAGTGCCATCCATATCGGTAGTAGAATCGTTAATTTTGGCTGCAGGATTATGAGAGAGCGCATGGCTCTTAGGGTTACCTATACTTGAACTAGCAGGAATAATTTCCATAACACAATCATCATCTATTTTCTTAAATATTTTCGGAGGGAGGTGTTGGACATGTTTCTCATTGATGTTTAGACTACCATCAATGGGGGAATGGAAAACATCGGGGGAGCTATCATTGGGGGAATTGCCAATATTTTCCAGAGGAGATGGCATGGGAGAAATTTCCTCCACGTTGCCCTGCTTAGTTGTCTTCCTCCTCCTCTTGTTGGTTCTTTTTGTGACTAACTGAAAACCATCAGGTTGTATATTCATATTGTTAAGGTCAGTGCACTGCAGCATGCTATCTGGCATTTTTTCTAGGGTCGGGGTGTGCTGCTGGGTATGGACGGGAGAATCATCAGACTTCTTATGGGTAATCACTTGGGGAACAACAGTGGTGGTGGGAGAGTCATCAGACTTCTTTGATCGTTGATTTGATTATTTATTTTCATTTTTTAAACATAATAAATTTTATAAAAAGTAGGTTACTTTTTCTTTTGCTTCTAAGTATTTAAAATATTAAAAAAATTATGATAAAAAGATGTGAAAAATGAAAATTTTTAATTTTTTAATTTTTATTTATTATAAGAAATGTTTTTTTCTAAAAAATAAATTGATTTGTTATTATATGTGTTATATCTATTTATTCGATTTGTTTTTCAAAAACCTTTTCATTATTCACTTGTGGATATAGAGAACATCAAGTAACTTTTCCTCTTCCTAAGGCTAAAATTTTAGGAAAACAATAATATAGTAGGTATTTTTTAATGTATCATATTGACTATTGAATTGCATAATATATAAGTCAAAGATGTTGACAAATAAATCATTATATAATAATAATAAAAAAAAAGAATGTACAAAGTTTTTTTTAATGAATAAATTTTATTTAACTTTTTGATTAACTAAAAAAATAATAGTATAATATTTAAAATTAAAGATGGGTAGTAAAAATATATATCTTCAAATTCTAAGTAAAATTACATCTAAAATAAAACTAAAAATTCAGTTCAAAATCAAGATTAAGGGTGCTGTCTCATTTATCACTTTTTAGAAAAAAATTCTAATTACAAGAATTTAAATTTTTCATATGATTAACATATGGCAGGAAAAAGTCTAAACTGGTGGGGCAAATTTTAGCACTCTAATAAGTAGGAGCTGCTACTTTTGAGGAAAAGACTCAATTTGATTCTGTAGCAATATTTTTTAGTTAACTAGCTATTAAAAGAAACCATACAACTAATATAACATTAATTAGAATAAAGCAAAAAACAGCGCCATAGATAGCTATAGAATAACGAAATGGACCTATTATGAAATAGATGAGCTGAAAAAGAGGATGGATAGGATGGAGAAGGAAAACTTTATCAACAACAACAAAAACATAGCAGAGGACAGAGAGCTAGACAACCAGAGTGATTGAACTGAAGAATAGAATTGAAAGCATTGAAGTACGGAGATAGGGATGAACTTCTAGAAGAAGAAAATGAAAAAAGCACTGGAAATGATGCAAAGTATAAGGCAGACCAGGGAGCTGACAAGGAGCTGGCCGAAATCAGAGAAGCTGCTGGGAGAATGACCGAGCTGTAGATTAGGACGGCGGAGATTCTTAGAGACATAGCCTGAAGGGTTCCCTTGTATTTTTGTTCCTGGCTTTTTTTGGATATGTGATCCTGACTTTTTGCTGTTTTGACTATTTTGCTAGTATTGCCTATTTTATGATGAATGGTTTGTAATGCTTATATGCTTTAGTTCTCTTTTCTATCAACTGTAGGGTTTCAGGAACCCATCAATACTTGTTTTCCTTAATCAAAAACATTAATTAGAATAGATAAAACTTTCTAACTATAATAACATTGCTGATAAACTTTCACTTTACACTCTCTTGATCAAGAATAACATTGCTGGGTATACTCTCACTTTACAATCTTTTCAAAGATCAAAAACTATCAAAGTTTTAATGGCAAAACTCTTTGACAAGTTTTCATCTGAGCATTAGTATGTTACCTTCAATAATATTGTTGTTCTGGAGAGATCACCTGGTAGCTGATCGATGTTATGGTAACTCTATGAACATATGAGACGCTCCAACAATCATAGAACTCAGTTTACATTCTTCAATTTAAGGCTAATCCTTATCCAAATATTAATACTTCTAATTTAGTTTTCGGAAATCGGCAGCATGACATCTTTTTTTATTTTCTTAACATTTTATAAGGCTTTTTTTTTTTTTTGTTATTGAAGGGTTTAACTGGTTGGTGCAACCAAATCTTTAGGTAGAAACCAAGTTCACACCACACATAAATTTAAATTTAAAGGTGTTTGTTATAAAAGCGTTTAACTGGCTGATACAATCAATCAGTGCTTAGGTAGAAATGGAGGCCCACACAAGAATAGTTTGATTGGTTGATGCAATCTTTACATAAAATTCCAAATTCACACAACTCACAGTTATTTGCATAACATCTTTCAATGCTCTTTTCTATTAAAAGTTTAAATGGCTGATGGGATCAACCAAACGATGAGATTGTTTAAGTAGAAATGTAGGTTTACTTAGCCAACATATAGACAGAATAATTTTTTCACATTTCCTAAGGTTTTTTTATTATAGAATGGTTTGACTGGCTGATGCAATCTTTAGATAGAAATCCAAGTTCACACAAGCAGCAATTATTTGCATAGCATCTTTCAATGTTCTTTACTATTAAAAGTTTAAATGGCTAATTGGATCAATCAAAAGATAAACTTTTAATATGGCTAATTGGATCAACCAAAAGATAAGACTGTTTAGACAGAAACCCAGGTTTATACAATATATAGAAAGAATTATTTTCTTTACAGCTATGAAGACTGGTTTATACAATATATAGAAAGAATTATTTTCTTTACAGCTATGAAGACTCTTTTTTATAAAAATGTTTAAGTGGCTGGTGCAATCTGTCGAGTTATAAACAAGCAAATAAAACTAATAAACATATTTAAAACATCAATTAAAAAATAAAGACAAAACACATAATATAGCAATTTATAGTAGTTCATAAAATCTGGTTACATCCACTTTCAAAATAGGAAATTTTTTTTATTAACGTTTTACCAATACTCCATACATGACATGTACACATTAATTTATAAAAAGTATATAAATCTATCGAATAAAGAGACTGGGGAAGACAACAGGTTATGTGACTATTAGACTTCACATCCCCAACACAATCAACCTATAGATAATCTTTATTAGAAACCCAAATTCACACAACACAGTGATTTTCTTGACATCATTTAAGTCTCTTTGTTATTAAAAAATTGAAAGGACTGATGCATTCATCTAAAAGATTGTTTACGTAGAAACCCAGATTCACACTACATACAGACAGTTACAGCCATAGTTCTGATATTGTCGGGAGAAGCTAATTAAGAGTTATATAACCTTGATTGTTTGCTGCATCTGATAGTGCAAGTACAAGAAAAGATACAGTAGCAGGAGGGATAGACTTCTATCGACTCACAGAATCAAAATATGCATAACTTAGACACATATTGCTCTATTCAAATTTTGAACATTTATTACAAATTATTTTAAATATAGATATGAAAGCGAAGCATAATAATTTGATTATTCCTTCTAATTTCCATTCAAACAAGAATCTCATACCTTGACAATGGCATAAAAGCATTTCAAATTAAATGTAATCTGTTAAAGTTTGTCTGATCATACATAAAACAGCATCCATGTTAATAAACCTGTAACCTTTCTTTATTCATTCAAAAAAGACTTATGCCAATCACAGAATACTCATAACAGACATTATATCAAATATTCAAGTCAGAATAACAATATTTCTTATACTTGTGGTCAAGTGATGCCTTAGCATGAACTATATTCAATATACAAGAACCATTTCTTAATTAATCCAGATACCCATTTGGAAGAACCAATCTCTCTTACTTTGACAAAGCATTAAACCCCAAAACAAATATGGCCTTATTCTCACATATTATCCACTAATGTTACCATTTTTCTGTGGGCCTATGCTCTCATCCTCCTTAAACCGGTGTGATTTGAACAGGTCAGGTCTCTTTACATGAACAAAACAACAAATTGCTACAGCCACCACAGTTATGACAACTATGATTATGGTGACTTTAGGTACCAACTCACCAATCCATGAATGGCTTTTGGGACTTGGAATTCGTCTGTTGGCAAATATATAATCTGGTGCAAGTCCACTCTGCTCCTGATCATCTTGCCTCTGCAACTTACTCATTGACATTACTCCTCCATGAATTGTTTTTGAGCCAATCTCAGAAATATCAGACCTATTACGACAATCTAATTCATCGGCAAGTGACAGAGATTTGTTTGAGCAATAGAGTTTTTGATCCACAAGCTCTCCATTCTCAAGCTCCAAAGCCTTACAACTGCAAAAGACCGAAAAAATAAACAGAAAGCTCAGATAACCTGCAAATCCATATCTCCACACCACTCCTTTCATCTGTATCCCCCCAAAAAATGACCTAAAGAACATAGCAGAGAAGGAGCATAATATAATTAGACAAAGGAATTCTCGGTCATGAGTCTGCTGAAGTTACTGATACTTAACTTTGCCATAAAGGCAAGTCTTTAAACAAAGACTTCTCTTAACCAAAACGGTGATCCCCACAAGGCTTTTCTGTCGAAGTGATTGCTCAGCGAAATAAAGAATAATAGAATATGAATCTCATCTTTTCCTCTACTTTATGCAGAAAAGATTTCTTTTTTACTTGTCCATCAAGTTTTCTTATAATCATGGAGACCACCAAAACAACATAGATTCCGTGTGCTATTGAGTCCATGGTGGTCGTTCAAATGGGAATTTTCAATTATAATTTATGCGTGAATATTGATGAAGATGTAGTAGGCACTATAAATATTTTTGATTTTTGTCATGTTTTTTTTCCATATAAAGTCTCAATCAAATAGCAAAACCAGTTGACAAAGGCAGAATAGGTGTGTGTTATAATATTATTCTGAACTAAAATAATTGCAGAATCAAATGTATGGCCCACTTGTCTGTGAAAGGAAGACCAGTCGAAAAAAAGCTCACCGTGGAAGCATTTACAGCTTGAAAAGAATTTTCTTTATGATCATAGAAATTCCATGTATCCACATGAACTAGCTATGCTTTAATTTGGCAGCGTACCTGCTTGAATTGTAAAGTTTTGTGCTTGGATTAGGTTTTTTTTGGTACACAACCAATTTCAGAAATGTTATTCCTTATATTAAACCAAAATTTGGTTCAGAGTACAAGATACAAACGAAGGAAAGCATTATGTGACATTCCAATCCGATAGTTTATTCCATGGGAAATAAGTATCACATCACATTCCAAATCAGTAGTTTATTTCATGGGAACGTAAGCATTAGGTGCTCCAAGTTTTAGAATATCGTAATTCTGGTCTTCCATGTAATATTGGAGATCTTAGAATTAAAAATAAAATAAAAAGCTTCTTAATGGAAATTAGATAGATTTTACTTTAAAGGAGATTTAACGATATTTCCCTTTGATCTGAAAGTTTCCATTTCTCTTACCTCAGGTTCCGATCATTATCCTATTTTGCTAGATATTTTGGGGGAGGACAAACTCTTGCTTTGCCCCTTCAAATTCGAGAATATGTGGCTAAAAGATAAGGATTTCTCTAAATTGGTTGAAGATTGGTGGAAGGCTTGCCGAGTGCAGGGATAAAAAATGTTCTGTTTTGTTTCAAAGCTTAAATGCATCAAACAAAATCTTATAATTTGGAATAGAACTCATTTAAAAAATATTTTCTCTTTCAAAATGGATATTGAGCAAAAGCATATCTTAGCAAAAGAAGAGATCTTTTGGAGACAAAAGTCTAGGGAGACTTGGCTGGAGGCAGGGGACAAAAACAAATTTTTTTTTCATAACAGCACTAAACACCGCAGAAGTTCCAACAAATATATAAAATTACCAATGCAAGTGGGCACACTCGTCAAGACCAGAAGGAGATTCAATCAGAGATTGCTAACTTTTTCTCAAATCTGTTGAACAACCACGAGGGCTCACATCTTCATGTTCAATGTGCATTGCTAGAGGACATTTGTAAGCTTATATCTCAAGAGGATAATCAAATCCTTATGGCCAAATTCTCTGAGGCAGAGATTTTTAAGACTCTCAGTCAAATGGCTCGTGATAAAGCTCTAGTCCCAGATGGATTTCCCTCGAGCTTCTTCCTGCACTGGTGGCCTCTGTTTGGGAAAGAGCTAACTGCAACCCTTGAAGTTGCTCAATATTCCAATAGATTCTTAACTAAAATTAATAATACTTTTATTTCTCTTGTCCCTAAGCAAGAGAAAGCCAATAATATGGATGAATTCAGGCTGATTTCTCTTTGCAATACCATTTATAAATTGCTATCCAAAGCTTTAGCTAACAGACTAAAAAAATATTGGAAAAAATTATTGGGGAGGAACACACAGGCTTTATTCAAGGGAGATCAATCCTAGATGGCATAATCATTGCTCAGGAAGCAATCCACTCGATTCAAAGAAACAAACAATCAAGTTTGATTATTAAATTAGACATTAAAAAAGCTTATGCCAAGGTGGACTGGAGATTCCTCGCTAAATGTATGGACAAATTGTTGGCAAGTGGTTCATTCAAGAATGTTTTGGAATACTTTAGGGTTGTCATTTATGGAAATACATCTGGTATGGATGATCACTAGGTGTAAAACACAATTTTGGAGTTATAGCTTGTGAAATGACCAAGTCCAAAAGTCAGAATTACAAAGTATAGCAGTACGGTTTTGGTCAGCGAGCACAATATATGGTGAATGAAGGTATGCGAACTTAGACGAAGCTATTTTGGGATGTATATGACCTTCATTTAAACTTTCTTATGATTTGGTGTTGATTGCAGTAAGTTACAGTATGTTGAAGACATGCGAAGATAGAGTAACAGTGATATAGGACAGATGAAAGATTGTGATGATTAAGGGAGTATAATGCAGAGTCCAAACGTGCTATGTTGGATCCATATTGAGGACTACATATTTTTTGATAGTGTATGATCGCCAACTTGGTTTTTAATTTCTTTGTATAAGTGTTAACTCTATTTTGTGATGTATTGGAAGTTGACAAGACATGTAATGATGTATATATAGGAAGAGATTTTTGAGAAGCAAAGAATGTATGTAATGGATGTAATGTATTTGATGAAATGAATGAATGCAAACAGATGAATGCACTGCGATGTCAAAATCAAACATATGGTGATGCAAGCTACAACTTGAACTACCTAAGCATAGTAGATGCTTGTACTGTTCACCATTGAGATATCATTATAACAGAATCGTATTTATGATTGTATGAGCACTGAGCTTAGTTTACCTTTAACAGGGTTTTTCTATTCCTCTAACAAAGAAATGTGCTAATGTAATAATCAGCTCCTAACATGGCTAGGTCTCCTAATAGGGACATAATACTTTTAGTACATATTTGTAGGTACCATCCCCACTAGGGTTTTCCCTTACCAAGGGTTTCCTCGACAATAAAATCATGGTGTTATGAGTTGTGTGTTTTATGTTTATGTTCTTTTCATTTCAAAAATTATCTAGTTAAGTTGGAATTTACTAAGTTTAAGTTTAAAGTGTTGTAATACTGATTCATCCCCTCTTAGTATTACCTAATCCTAACAATGATATCAGAGTAATTGGCCCTTGTAGAGAAAGTCTAATAGCTTAAGGGAGATCAAGATGGATTTTGAAAGTTTGAAAGAAAACTTTGAAGCAACACTTGAAGACCTTGATAAGGCTAAAGAAGAGAATGGTGATTTAAGACTCAAATTGAGAAGATCTAAGGGTTTCATCAAGAAATTGAAAGAACAACTTGAACTATCCATGAGTCAGAGACAAGATCTTATGGATAAGATAAAAGAGGATTCAGATAATGATACACCAAATTAGATAAAACAACTTGAACAAGAGAAAGACACTTTAAAGCTTGATCATGAAACTACTTCCCTTCAGCTGGCTAAAGAGGTTAAATAGGTAAAGGGTGATCTCACAAAACTGTGTCCCACTTTTTGGCCAACTTTGACATTGAAATGAACATTCTGGAAAAAAACTTTGCTTTCGGACATCTATTGTCGTAAAACCATTAAGAATTTGAAGATGATGTAA
>MU216742.1:75671-130431 GCA_018584345.1 Thuja plicata | reverse complement strand
ACTCTCTCTCTCTCTCTCTCTCTCTCTCTCTCTCTCTCTCTCTCTCTCTATATATATATATATATATATAACTCATAATCATTGGAAATATTTCTCGGGGTACTATCATCTTGTATTTGGGTTTTTCAAATGAATTTATTTGATACCACAAAAAGTTAATGTCAAAGTGATTTTTTGTCAGCATTTTGATGGGTTCAAAGGAGACTCGATTATAGGTGTGAGTGAGGAGTAGAGGGATTATACCAAAGAGATTTTGATCCAAGAGGCTTTTATCCAGCCATTTTGAATTTACTCCTTCAAATGGGACCTCTGAAGGCTTAAATCATCATATTTTCTTAAAAATGTGCAACTTGAGCAAAAATTAAGATGTTCAAAAAAGTGGGACACACTATTGTGGGACCACCCTAAAGGATGATAGAAACAAAATTAAAGAAACCTTAAAAGATGAAAATATTCAGATGGGACAAATGAAGACTGAACTTGATCACTACAAGAACAAGTATCTGGAATTAGAGAAATATAATCAGATCATAAAGGGAGAACTTGTTGAGGAAAATAAACATATTGAAAATCTTCATTCAAGCAGTGATACGATTGATGAGAAAAGAGAAAGATAGAAAACTAAAGGAGACATGATTGGATTTGGCTTCAATGAAGATGAATGTTCAAAGACTCAGGAAGAAAAATCAGAAGTAAAGACTAATGAAGAAAGACCTACTCTTGAAGAACCTAAAGAATAGATCAAACCTTTCAGAGGTAGATGTTTTGGATGCAACAAGATTAGACACATGAATAGAGACACTATAAGTAAAGCTCCTTACAAACCCTTTATTGGATATTGTTTTAATTATAATGCATTTGGACACAAGAAGGTAGAATGCAGGAAACCAGATCAATCAAGAATCAAGAAAGACTACAATAGAGAAGGAACAACATCTAAGATAACATGTTACCAGTGCAGTAAATTTGGGCACATTACAAAGTATTGTAAGTTACAAGTTAGTCAGAATAGATCACGTCCTACATGCTACACATGTTATAATCCAAGACACAACAAAGTTTTACAGATACAATAGAACTGAGAGTAGAAGTGGTCCTCCACCTATTGATACAAAGAAGAGTACTGGTGATGTTAAGAGTATTACAAAAGAATTTAACAGTCACTTCAGAAAAGAAGAAGATGTAAACATTGGTAAGGTATGGAAATTAAAGGAATCAAGAGAGGAAATGGTTCAGGGAGAGTCAGTAGATGCTACTGAGTCTTCACCTGATGTGAACATTTCCACATCAACATATATGGCCAAGCATGGCCTTAGGGTAGCATTGGAAGGAAACATTAGAAATCTATCCAGCCCCTGATTTTGAGGAATAAGATCTTATGAGATTAGGGAGAGTATGTGGAGATATTATGGAACTTATATCTGTTATTGCATAGCTTTACAATCTATATCCTGTGATATCTAGATTTCTAATCCACTGGATTATGTGCAGAAATGAGTTTATTGGGAACTGTGTCATTTCTTTACAAAACAAATTATAAGGTCAATTGAAATAACCTTTCTAAACATCATTTGAAGAACGGAGCCTAAGGAGAACAAGGATTTGAGCTAAGAGAAGAAAAAAAGGAAGGTTGTTGAGAATTTGATCGAAGCAAAAATTCACGGAATCAATAGATAAAAGGTATTTCGATCATTTGTGAAGCTTTGGTTATGGATACTCCATTGATTTTTGATGCCGCCAAATGGCCTAGGTATAACTTCAAGAAACACCTATTCAAATCAACTAAATATGATCCTGAAGGTGCATTTTCACAAACATGCTATGAAATTCTACATTTCAAAGACATTAGGGCTTATATTCACTGTAAGTATGAGTTTTTAAGAGACTTTGAGATCTATAAAGAGATGAAGGACATGATTGGAGAAAATGGTAAGATGAAAGTCAAGTTTGCACAACTGGAGAACCTTAGTGTAATGTGAATGATTAAACTCTACGAATTTGAAGAAGAGGAATGGATTAAGATAATTCTGAGTAGGGTTCACAACAAGTTCATTTGGCTTGGAGATTAGCCAGTGAAGATTTGCAATGAATTAATTCAAGCTATAATAGGTTGGGATAAATCTTGTATTATTCCTGTCACAAAGAAGAACACAACTTGAAATAGGTTGAAAACCTAATGTATTCATGGTGGGATAAAATAGTGATGACCGTTAATGACATATTTTAGTAAGATGTTATAATGGTTTCAATGATTCTAGGTTATAAACTATATTACAGTTGCTGAACTCACTCAGTATCAGCATGAGTAATTATGATGGTATATACAATGGTGAAAGAAAATGTTAAGTATAACCTTTGCAAAGTACTTGTACATCAGTTTTTGGAGAATGTGAAGCAAATCAAGAATGATAAGTCAAAGGAATTCAGGTTTGGGTCTCTATTGATAGACAGGTATATTCATATTGTGCATAGTTTTCTAAGTATGCACCCTAGAGCTTGAAAGGATAGAGAACTCACTCGAATTTAGATCACACAGAGCTATAGAAGATAGAATAGTACATGGGTTGATGGTGAGTAATTTGGGATGATCAAAATCTTGTAGAGACAGATGAAGAAAAGAATAAGGATCCCTGAGGCATTGGTAAAAAAATACAAGGATACAATCTGTTTCATGGTTGAAACTAATTGTGTTTTCTTTCAGGTAGTGCAACCTAGGATGAAGTAGCGTTATCCTCTGGGATATGAAGTCATTTTTGAGGTCCTGAAGATGCAAGTAGAATATATTATATCCTCAGAAATTGATCCTTCTAAAGAAAGATGGGGTACCTATGAAGAGAAGTCTATGAAGATAAGTGAAGAACAAACTCGAGTTGCAAGGAAGAGAAAAGTAGAAAAATGTGGTAGTTGATCTAGTAGCCAAGGCTAAGTATAAAAAAGGAGGAGATGAAAGAGGTAAGATAGAAGATGATAGAAAGAGCTTCTGGATTGGTGAGCACTTCTCCTATAGCCCTTCCACCTCTAGAAGTTGAGAAGGTTATCATTCCACCTCCGATTATGACTATTGTACCAGAGACCACACCTAGACAACCAAAGAGAGCATCACATGAAGAGAAAATCAGCGAATTTCCTAGAAGGAACACAAGGTCTACCAAAAAGGACTCTCCACCAACGAAACAAAGGACATAAGTTGAAGAGAAGAAGGGAGAAGAGAAGAAAGTTGAAGAGAAGATCCCAGATATGAAATAACTCTGGAAGCCTTACATAAAGATATTGGCGAAGAGGATGATTGAGCACGACAAGCATAACACCTTGACCAGATACTATGAGAGGTATGATACAGTTGATCAGATCTTGATTGAAGACATGGTAATAAATCATTTACTTTCTTTCAAGAATAATTTGTTAGAAATATAAGGAAGTATACTAGAGGAACTGATGCAGTCCAAGTTCGGAGGATCCAATAAAGGGTTGTCCAAACTTGCAGCCAACAAAAAGAACACAATAGAAACAACACAACACAAGATATATCAATATAAAATAATATTGGTATCATCTTAACATGGAATCACTTCCATTTTGGTAGGTTTAACACCCTCTTTTAGTGCATTTACATGATAGATTTGCATTTAGGATGCATTTGCACTTGGAATTAGGGTTAGGATCTTGATGATTCTCCTTGATTTCCTTCTCCGTGCATCTATTTTATAGGTAGGGTGTAGGTATTGGTCCTCCTAGCCTTCATCACATCTCTTCTAGGCCCCTATGCCTATTTCCAGCATTCTGTTATGTTTTCACATCATCCTAGGTCCCTGACCAACCTAGAAACTTCACTGGCATTTTATGTTGACCGGCCTAAAACCTTCGGTCAGGGTCAAGGTTGACCTTGACCTCTATCGAGTTTTGTTCCCACTTTCAAATTTGGATCATAGTAGGGTCCTAAATCTAAATTTGGTCTCCAGATCTGAATGCGGAAGGTTTTTTATTCAAATTTAATTAAATGCATTTCCTCCTTAGTTGGTCATTGTTATTGGACCATTATTCAAAGTGAAATTTGAATTATGGGCCCTTTCATTTCTCTAAGAGGATTACCTTGAAATCTCTATATAAAAACTCTTTTTCCTTTATATGAAGATATTATGAGATCATGATATTATGACATAGTTATGACATGATACAATGATGACACAATGATGATGCAAGAATGCAAGAGGATGATATAGGAGGACAAGATATAATGATGCCCTAATACATGCAAGAATTTTGTGGACAAGCTATTGTGGATGTTCATTGGAACAAGAAAGAGTTCTTCCATCCTTCTTTCTTCTTTGACCTACCATTTTCAACATTCAAGCATTTAAAAGATACAATCATGGGGTAGAAACTATAGATTGTGATTTTGGTAGGAGTACTTTAGCGTTGGGGGCTTGGTATTATTTCTTTATCATATTCAAATCTATGCATTTATCTGTCATTTCAATTCATGCTAGGGTTTCAATCTAGAGGATTAGATCTTGGTATTGCACATTTAAAGGTCTTCCTAAGAGAAACACACACACACATATTCTATTATATCCGGCTATTCGTGGAGGTGGAAACCACCAAAACAAGGGTTTGACTAAGGAAAAACCCTATATAGCCACCCAAAAACACCATTTTGAGATATCTACAGTCACTGTTTTGGGATTTGTAGAGAAGATTTGGATACCCTTTTCAGCAAAATTTGAGGATCTGCAAACATAATTTCTGTTAGAGCAGTGCAGGTCAAGGTCGACATAAAGGTGTGCAATTGCGCCCCCACATTTGGGTCAAGGTCGACTTGACTCAGAAAAGAAAAATATTTCTAGGTTTTCTGCGTCTCTATTTTTCTGTTCTAGATTCGGTTGCAGAATTTCCAGAAACTTGATACATACATCAGAAAATAGGCTTTTCCAAATCTGCTATATTACAAGGTATGTATTTTATTCCATTATTCTTTGCAAACATTTCCAGATTTACATTCTTTATCATTACAATTAAATGTAAGTGGTTAAATGTGGCATAGAGTCTCTTTTATGTGCAAATCCTCATTGTTTGAAACCCTATCTAAAGATCTCCATATTTCCCATATTACATTTTGGTGAACCTGCGATAGACAACTCTTTCTTTTTGGTGTTAGATTTGCATTTTATGTTAGATCTTACATGTATATAAAAGTATATTTCTTTTATTCTCTTGCATTTATATTTCAAAAATAAAAAAATCATAAAATTTCTTTAAAAATACAAAAACATTTACATTCTTTTCATGCTTGTAGTGCTACTTTGTGTTCAACATGTATCATTTTTGTTTTGAATACTTTGATGAGGCTTTTATTGCAAAAGAGGATAGATCCCCTAATGAGGTACATGGTAGTGAGGATGAGAATTGTTCAAATATGATCTCCATTGATCCTATTCTATTTTCATTCTCCTCCACAACCTCTTCAATTGACCTTTACTATAGGGTGTGTGCATGGTTACCTTCATGTTCCATTATTTGCAACATTGATGCACCTATAATGTTATAGCCTAAACATTTTTTGATGGTAAAAGAATTTCCTCAAATAACAATTAAGGGTAAACCTAGAGATCCTTGGGATTTCTTTGACAACACGAATTCCGTTTCACATTCTTATCACACACAAAATAATCCCCAGCCTATTGTTCTAGCTTATTTACCTCCTTCTCAACCTAGTCTTCCTCAAGAACCTAAGTTTCCATCTTCCTTTAGGGAGTATTACTTATTTGAACAATTACGTGCTACTTCCACAAAGATATCTTTATGGGAATTGCTTCAAAATTCTCCTACATATCATGAGGCATTGCAAAAGGCTTTATCTACCATTCCTGCTTCGCCTCCTAACCAAGAGAATATTAATTCCTTTTTGGAATGCATGATTACTATGCCTTCTATACCTTCTATTGTATTTAGCAATGATGATTTACCTTCTGTTGAGGTGCATAATCAATATGATGCTCTTATGTTTGTTGTTTCTATTAATCAGAGTATCATTCACAAAAAATTAATTGATAATGGATCTAGGATTAATGTTTGTAGCATGGATATGCTTAAGGAAATTAAGGCTGATCTTACAACTATCAAAACTCATAATGTCCCTGTTCGTGGATTTGATAATATTGCAAAGAGATCTTTGGGAATTATTAGGCTACCTGTTAAAGTTTGTCTGGTTATTCTCAATACACCTATTCATGTTATGTCTGGACCTCTCAATTATAACCTTCTTTTAGGTAGACCTTGGTTACATAATATGCATGCATAGTTCCTTCTACTCTTCATCGCAAGGTAAGGATCTTTTATAAAAAAATTATGTATATGCTACATGTGGATGATGCGCCGAATCCTTGCTTAAATGTAGAATATGCTAATTTTTTTGAACCTCTCCAACCAAGTAAAGAACCTGAAAGGCCACCTGAGATTAAACAAACTGAAACTCCATCTTCTTCTTTGACAGAGGATGATTGGGGAACATTGGACTTTAATCCTTCTTTTATTGGAGAATATAAATTTTCTAATTTGGAATTCATGAAACAATAAAGTGGGTTTGAAAAACAAGTTTTTACTCCTTCCCCACTTTCTACAGAATTTAAAGTAATTTTGTTGCTACCTCGATGGACCAAATAGTTGAAACAATAAAATATGATTTCTATGACATTGTGACATATGTGGCTCCTTTGACTCAATTTGGCTGATAGATATAGTTATAGTTATCATCTGCACAAGAAATCAGGATTCAATGGGAAAGGATGTGGTAAATACGAACAAGATATACAAGAACCTTTGGACAATGAAATTTATGATTACACATATGGATTGGGGTTCAATCCTTACAAAAAACCATCGGATTTTCCTATCAATGTTAATATTATCTGTGGTGGACATTTGATGTTGGTTAACCCGCTCCTCCTTGACATGGATCAAAAACCTATCTTGGATGTTTTTCCCGAAGATGAAGCCTTAGCGGATTTTTTAGGAGCTTATGAGGATCTACCTAGGTTTCATAACAAAAGAAGGAAGCCCTATTGTCTAAACACAGAAGATTATTTTGGATAACATGATGAAAAATATATTTCTCCTTAACCAATGGATTCTTTGATACAAATTAATTTGCTAATAACTGAGACTATTGAGGTTCAAGTGGACAAAAATCACTCTGAAAAAATGATAAAAATTGGGAAATTCTTGAATGAAGATGAACATGATCAGTTGGTTTCCCTTTTACTTGAATATAAGGATATTTTTTCTTGGACATATTTAGATATGCCAGGTATAGATCTTAAGATTGTTACTCATAATATTTTTCTCAAGAAAAATGCTAAACTTGTGAAGCAGAAAATCTGAAAGATGAATCCAGGTATTGCCTTATTAGTCAAAGCTAAAATTGAAAAATTATTGGGTGTTGGATTTGTTCGCTATATTGATTACTCAGAGTGGATTTCAAACATTGTGGCCATTTTAAAAGGATAAAATAAGATAAGAATGTTTACAAACTTTCAAGATTTAAATAAGGCATCCTTAAAAGATGATTTCCTGTTACCTAATATTGATATGATTGTGGATTCAATAGTGGGTCATGCTCTATTATCTTTTATGGATGGATTTTCAGGCTATAGCCAAATCTTTATTCCTCCTGAAGATCAACTTAAGACCGCATTTATAACACCTTGGGGAATATTTTGTTGGGTCATGATGCCTTTTGGATTAATAAATATGAGATAAACTTATAAGCCATCCATGACTTTGATTTTTCATGATTACATTCATAAAATTCTTGAGGATTACGTGGATGATATCCTGGCAAAATCTATACAAAGAGGAGATCATGTTAGTATTTTACGACAAATATTTGAAAGGATTAGAAGTTACTATATGAGATTGAGTCCTAAGAAATGTGCCTTTGGATTTGATTCCGGTAAATTATTGGGGTTTATAATCTATAAGAGAGGCATAGAGGTCGATAATGAAAATATTGATGCTATTGTTAATATGACTCCTCCTAAGAACATTTCTTTGTTACGAAGTTTACAAGGAAAAATTCAAGCCATTCATCGCTTTATTTCCAACTTAGCTGATAGAACTATTCCTTTTACTTCCTTCCTTAGAAAGGATACCAGTTTCTCTTGGAATGACGAATGTAAACAATCCTTGGAGAAATTTAAGGAGTATCTCTCCAATCCTCCTATTTTGCAACATGCTCAATTTGATAAACCCTTTTATCTGTATACTTTAGCCATTCTGAATGCGGTGAGTGTGTTGTTCGCTCAACACTCTAGTGAAGGTAAGGAAAGACCTATGTACTACATTAGTCAGACTTTACTTGATTATGAAACAAGATATATATATTTGGAAAATCAATTCTTAACTTTAGTTTATGCTTGTCAGAAACTCAGGCATCATCTATTAAATGTTGAAGTCAATGTTATTGTTAAATTTGATCCTTTGAAACATCTTTTCTCGAAGACTCATCTCTCTCACCATCTTGAAAAGTATGTGATGTTACTTACATGCTTCACTTTAATAGAATTCCCTGATGAAAAAAATCTAGCTATTAAACAAGATGATGTTTGGGAATTATATTTTGACAGATCTAGATGTAAGACGGGTTCTAGGGTTAGCATTATCTTGATCCCTCCTACAAAAAAACTGATCCCCATGTCATATAAATTTACTTTTTCTTGTACTAACAATATTATGGAGTATGAAGCTCTTATAGCTGGCTTACGAGAATATTCATCCCTACACATTAAAAAATTCAAAATTTATGGAGATTCTCAATTGATTGTCGAACAGATTAAAGGAGGTTATCAGAAGAATGAAAAAAATGACACAATATAGATACTTGGCTCTTGATATTCTTTCACAATTCTCTTCTTATACGATTCAAACTTTACCTAAGAAAGATAATCAATATGCAGACGCCATGATAAGCACAACTTCTTTGGTTTGTCTTGAGAATAATGCTGAAGACCTTCAATTTACTATATATACTCTTAAAAACCCTACAATTTCTAATAAGGTTACCTCTGATTGTTTCAATTTGCATTTGGATGAATGGTATTCTCATATCTTTCATTTTTTGAAAGATGTTACCTTTCCTGAATCGTCAATAAGGAACATGCTTAGTCGTAATAGCAAGCTTGCAGAACATTATATCATTTTAGGAGATACACTTTACAAACACTCTTATGATGGTTTTCTGTTAAGATTTATTGGTAGAACTGAAATTCTGATAGCTTTGGTAGAAGCTCATTCTAGTTCTTGTCAGTGACATTTTGGTGGAAAATCTTTACTCAATAAAATTCTTAGAATGTGATATTATTGGAAATCAATAGAATAAAATTCTTCCATGTTTGTTAAGAAGTGTCCTCAATGTCAACAACATGGTAATTTGATTCATGTTTCTGATCGTGAGCTTCGTAATCAAGTGGCTCCATGGCCTTTTAGTATTTGGGGTTTTGATCTTATTGGAAAAATATCACCACCTTCTTCTCAAGGACATACGTACATCCTGATAGCTACAAATTACTTTACAAAGTGGGTCGAAGCTTTCCCTCTCCACTCAACTATTGTGGATGTTATTTGTGATTTCATTCTTAACAATATTATAACACGATTTGGTATTCCTTCAATGATAGTTTCAGATAATAGTACCTCTTTCAAGAATAAAGAAGTCAAGAAATTATTGGAGAAATATCAAATTCAACAATGATTTTCAACTCCCTACTATCCTCAATCTAATGGTCAAGTTGAAGCATCAAATAAGGTCATTGAACAAATTCTGAAGAAAACAGTTAATAAGCATTCGAAAGATTGGCATACCCAAATTACCAATGCTTTATGGGCTTATAGGACTAGTGTTTGTATTCCCATGGGTACTTCTCTATGGCATTGATGCTATTATGCCTTTGGAATTGGAAATACCTTCTTTGCATGTTTTATTTCATGGAATAATTGACAAAGATACATTTCAAGAACAATAATTACAAGAATTATAAATCTTGGATGAACACCGAATAAATGCTTTGGAACATATAAAATATTATCATAAATAACTTTAGAAGTAATATAATAATAAAGTAATTGAACGATAATTTTTAATGGGTCATTTAGTGCTATATGAGAATCAAAGAAATGTGAATGCTTTAACTGGTGAAAAAGGAAACTTTAGCCCTAATTGTCTTTGACCTTTTTTTGTAATTAAAGACTTTAGTTCAAGTGCTTACAAAATTTCTGATATGGATGGTGTGCCTCTTAAGAAACCTATCAACATTATGCATTTAAAACATTATTATCCCTCGTAAATCATTCTTTACTTGTGTATTTATGTATTCCTTATAAAATAGTTATGTTTGTCTTATAGGTTATTTGTTTTTAGCAGATTACATTTGAATACATTTATACACATTCTTTCTTTCTATTAAGTTTTATGTTATTGGTGAAAATATAGTAATCAAACACATAACTAACTAGAAAGAGAGTTTTTCATCCATATATAATTTTGAGTTCAATACATATGTGGCATAATGCCCTATCTATCACTCTCTCTATCTGTACGCTCTAATGGTTGATGGCTACCAGATCTCTCTGTTCTATGAGGTGAAGATGCAGATCTTTGTATGGTAGTCTATGAGTGGCTCCTTGACATGCTGAGATCATAAACAAACTCCTAGGATCTCCATAGGTCAGCCATAAACCTCTCCTCTCTCTCTCTCTCTACATAACCTCAGCTCTTGCTGGACACAAGCAAAGATGTCCGCATGTCCACCAAGATCTCTATGACCAATAGGGAGCTCTCGCTTACTGGCTGCTAGTCAGTAGGACAAGCATATATCCTTTAAGACCTTGGATATGAAGCCCCTCCACTCCACTATGCTGGCTACAGAATTGAAATGCATTTATCTTTTAGTACTTTTACTTTGAAAATTAAGTTAAATATTTCAATAAAATATATGTTCTATACCTAGATCTCCCTCCTGGGTATCACTGAAGGGTCTAGATGGTGGGGGCATAGATTTAATACTCTCTCCATGCTCGCTATGTCTAGGTATCATAGGTGATGTCTCTGTATGGGCATGTGGAGGTTTTCATGAACTCAGTGGTGTTGCATGAACAACATGCTCATCCACATCCATACTACCATTGGGGGTATCCTATGTTCTCTCTCCTCCTCCATGGGATCTCCCTTAGAGGTGGACTCCTCATCTCTATGATCCTCCCCTCCTCCTTTATTATGTCACTATCTTGATGTGTTCTCTCTTAAAGGCCTGGATCAACTTTGGGATAGTCATCTGGGAAGATGGGGTGGGTTCCTTCCAGACTCCAATAGCTGATGTAATCCCTACTAATGCCTGTTGGGGCCACATAAGGGGCTACCTCTATATCCTCTCTCTCATCTGTATCACTATCTATAATATTTTCTACTGATGGATGATGTATAGTAATGGGTCTTTGATAGTATCTCGTCAGATGTGCCTACTGAGGTACTGCTCTAGGGACCTTCTGTACAAGACCAAACTGTCTCATCACTCTATCATAGTAATATGACATTACTATGTGACTAGGATGAATCTCTAGAAACTTGAGTTACTATGAGTGTCTCATCTGATGTCTTGTATCTAGCCACTTTGTCATGTGATAGTATGGTCTCCATGTCACATTTGTGCCTGGTATATGGTCTACATGTACCCTCCATTAAAGGATATCTCTATACTACCTAAAAACTCCTAGTGGATAATATAAGGGTCTAGGTGTGCCTGCATCTAGCATCACTGGATAACCCTATGGTTGTGTACATGTGAAGTGCTCGAATAACTAAATCTGCAATAGTGTGCATACCATGAGACTCTATCACCAATATCTCACCAAATAACATAACGCATGATATAGATGGGTTAGCATGCTAGAGCCCAATGCAAAGATGGTCCTATCACTCTCCATCCCACGTACAAGATGGGTAAAAGGTGCTGAAAATACTCTACCATTTGTTTTGGTTACTACAACCAATGAAAGTATACACAACATAACCCTCTGTACCAAGGGTGTCAGACCTTCTAGTATAGTTGATAGAGTGATATGGTGTGATCAGGTTCACATCCATGGAACGCTCCCTATGTAATACTTTGCATCTACACGAATATCCTCAAAACACTATTGTACTCTTGGTCTGACGGGCTCACCCCAAACTGGAAATCAAAGGATACTGTATACATCCTCCAATGTCAGTGTGATCTCTCCTGATGAAAGATGAAAGGAACATGTATCCTCATTCCACCTCTTTATAAGAGTTGATGTCATGGCTTAGTGAAATATAATCTATGGTAGGACTGCTACCCAGTATAGTCCCATGTCTCTCAGTAGCTGTGTCTCATCCTTGTCTAGATAGGACAACTTCTCTCTGATCAATAGTAGTGGCCCTCCAAACTGGTGCTCTCAGAGATGAACTAGGTCATGTGAGCACAAAGCAACATCATATGAGAAATTTGCAATCAGTAAAATGTACATCCAACTTGGCTAGGTCAAGGTTGACTTCTTTTATGTCAAGTTAGACCTTCTTGGGTTGAGGTTGACCTTCTTGGGTTAAGGTCGACCTTTGTGGGTCAAGATTGATCTCACTCTAGAAGAGGGTCTGGACCTTCCCAGTTCATGTCGACCTTAAAGGGTCAAGTGATGACATGTAACTGATTGAATGATTGATAATGTTTAGTTGAAGATGATGAAAGACATTAAATCAGTTAATGGTTTGTATTGTCATTAATGTCAACTTGACATCATATGTATGATCATGTAAATAATGCCAAAGACTTCAGAGAATAAATGGAACAGAGATTATGCTTTCAGCAATGCATAAAAGTCAAGTATTCACTAAGTGACAAACAACACTGACGGAGTGCACACCATCAGTAAAGGAAAAGAACAAAAGTCATAGTGATACCCGACGAGCAGAAAACAGTGTTGCCCGACGAAGCAAAATCACAGGATGCCCGATGGGATGAAAACAAAGTTTCCCGATGAGTAAAATCCAATGATCTCCAATGGATGAAGATCCTAAAGCTAACTAGAGTCACACTGATGGAACTGGTAGTTGTCACTGACGACTAACTACAGAGTTGACTGACATAATAGAGAGTTTAGAAAATGACAAAATATCTAGCTAGTAGAGCTTAAGGATAGACTTAACTAGTTTTTTTATTTGTTTTATTCAACCAGACTTAAGTAATTGATTTAAAGAAGATTTGTACAGTTGGCAAGAAGATAACTACGAGATAAATCAGGAGTTAAAGCTGTAAATCAGATTGGCTAGATTTTTTTCATGCCAAGAATCAAGAATCAGGAACTACATAATATCATGTTTATATAAGAGACAAGCGTAATTCATTTTCGCAAGAAATTAATACATAAAAGGGGAGTGAATAGAAATAGGATGCTGAAGAGAAACTGATGAAGCATAACTTTGTACAATCCTGATCAATCAAGCTGAAGGAGAGCTAAAAAATTCTGCAGACACCGATGAACAGTGAAGCACAACATTCGAGAGCAGAAAGTGTGGAGCACATAGAATTGAATTGATACATTGATTAGAGAGGTATTGTACTTAAATAGATCTAAAAATCTACAATTCAAGTTGCATTAGAAATAGGTCATTGTGTTTGAGTTTAACCATTGAAGCATTAAGTCTCTTAATAGAGCAGGACTTAACGGTCTTTTATAATTAAGGTATATCCAAACAGATTACCAAAAAGTTTATCATGAAGATAGCATTGAGTGCCCGATACTGACACACAGTCTAAGAAGGAGGCTGATGCAGTTAGGTAGCACCAGATATGCTAGCTACCTATTGTGCCCATAGAGGTTGATCAATATTGGTAGCATATACATGCTAGATATCAAGTGATAGACTCATAATAAAATCCTCTAACAAGGTCACACCTAATAGTGTGTTTGTAACCTTTAATAGGGTTGGCTCCTAACAGGGCTCACTTTAGAAGAGTGAAAATTTGGGGAACTGGTCCCAGTGGTTTTTTCCCTTAACAGAGTTTCCATGTTAAAATCCATGCGCTATGTGTGTATGACTTATTACTTTATTGTTTTACATTTCACATATGCATTTCTGGATTGATTGGTATACTCTACATATTTACTGAGTATTGGTAAATAGTTTTATTGCTTATTGGTTATCAAGGAGAATAAGGATAGACAAGGTAGATCGACAGATAGTTAATTATTATAAAGTATTTCATCACATGCAGCTTGTAGGGACTTAATAATCTAAGGTGTATTGATTGGTGGTTAAAGTTTAAAGGATAAATTTTTGAGGCCATTGATTCACCACCCCCCTCTCAGTTATTACTAACAATTGGTATCAGAGCTTGTGTGCTTAGAAGGAAGGTTTCAAGACCTAAGTAAAGATCACAAGATGAACAGACGATATGTGCCCAAGTTGAACAAAGACAACTTTGCTTCATGGAAAAACAGGATAAGACTCCACTTATCAGGTATTGGTAATGATGTTACTCAATACTTAGATACTGAATATGTGTTACCTATAGGACCATTGATAGTAGATCAATTGAGAGAGAAGCATGAGCATAAATGCATGGTTATAGAGCTTTCTTCCTCACTCTTTGATGCTGCATTTGAAGATGTCAAGGACTGCAAAACTGCAAAGAAAATGTGGGACAAACTGAAGCTTGTACATGGAGGTGATAAAAATGTTCTAAGAGCCAAGGAAGAAAGCCTTAGAGGAAATTTTGATGATCTCAGAATGAAAGAAGGAGAAAAAATCACACAACACATCGCAAGAATAAAAGAAGTAGTCAATGCTATATGAGGTGTTGGAGGTACACTTGAAGAGGAAACAGTGGTAAGTAAAATCTTAAGAACCTTATTGCCTATATATGCTATTAGAGTTTCTACTATTCAAGAAATGAGAGTAGTAGCAAACAATACAGTGACTCTTGATACCTTAATTGGTAGACTGAATTCATTTGAGATGAATAACTTTGACAATAGTGTCTTACCAAGTTTAGAATCTGCATTTAAGTCTTCTATGAAAATAAGAAAACCCAATCATAGATACTCATCTAGAAGGGATAGTGAAAGTGAAAGTGAAGAAGAAGATCTAGATGAAATAGAAGCACTTATGGCTAGAAGAATATAGAGAGGAAAAGGTAAATACAAAGACAAGTTACCACTTGTATGCTTTAATTGTAAAGAGATTCGACACTTTGCTGCAAGATGTCCTAACAGAAGAAAAGATGACAGAAGTAATGATAGATCTTTTGAGAAGAAATATAACATAGGTGATAACAAAGATTACAGAGGTTATCAAAAATGAGAAAGAAAGGATACTCGAGACTACAAGGATAAAGGAAAGAAGGCCAACTACCTAGCTGCTTGCAAAGATGAAGATACTGACACAAAACTTGATGATGACATTGAGATGATATTTATAGCTATGAACGATGATTCAGATGAAGATGAAAGGTACAAACAAACTGCACTCATATCTAAGGTTAGTAAGAATGACATCTGTATTATAGATAGTGGCTGCACTTAGCATATGACTGGTGACAAAGAAAAGTTTAACACTTTTGAATATTATATGGGGGTACAGTAAGAATGGGAAATGATAGACCTTGTCCAGTTGAAGGTAAAGGAACAATAATGTTGAATAACCTGATTAAATGTGAAAATTATTATTGGGTAAAAGGATTGAATTATAATCTATTGAGTGTTTCTTAGCTGAATAATTTAGGTCACAGAGTAGCATTTGAGAACAAGAAGGCAAAGATCTTCAGTGAATCAAGAAAACTAATTGGTATCGGTGAACAGATGAAAGGTAACTTATTCTATCTGAATGATACTAACACCACTTGCTTAATGACTACAAACAAAGACATGGTTGTGGCACAAAAGATTGTGTCATGTGAATTTTTACAACATGGTGAAAATAAGAAGAAGAAGAAGTGTAAGAGGCTTACCAACGATGACAAAGCCAGACAACATCATGTGCAAAAATTGTCAAAATGGTAAAATGACAAAGTCTAGTTTCAAAAGTAAAACCCATACATCTAATGATATTGTAGAATTAGTCCATACTGATTTATGTGGACCTATGAAGACAAAGATTTATTATGGAGATAGATATTTTATTCTCTTTGTTCCTGATTACTCTAGAATGATGACAGTCATGTTTCTAAAAGAAAAATATGAAGAATTCAAGATGTTTAAATGGTATAAGGCCATGGTAGAAAAACAAAGTAGTAAGGATCTAAAATGTTTGAGATTAGATAGAGGAGAATTTATATCAGATGAATTCACTAATTTCTATAATGAGCATGGTATAAAAAGATAGGTTTCTGCACCAAGGACACCACAACAAAATGGGATTGCTGAGAGAAGGAACATATCAATAGTTGATTGTGAAAGAACACTGGTGATAGAAAAGGACATCACCCAAATCTTATGGAGGGAAGCTATTAGCACTGCTATTTATACACTTAACATAGTACAATTGAAGGACACAAAGAAGACACCTTATGAGCTATGGTATGGTAAAACACCCAATGTAAGTTACTTCAAAATATTTTGTAGTCAATGTTATGTCTTAAAGGATGATAGAAATGGAAAGCTTGATGCCAAAAGTGATGAACGTATTTTTCTGGGGTATTCTACCAAGAGCAAAGCTTTTAAATGTCTAATCAAGGCTTCTAGCAAAATAGTTGAAAATGCAAATGTGAAGATTGATGAATTTGCAAAAAATAATGAGATGGAAAGCACAAAAGAACCAGAAGACTACAAATTTGTATATTGTGAAGAACCCATGACTCTACCTGAGCAACAGTGCTTAATTCCAGAATAACAGAATGTTGGAACCAACGGTAAGAATGTTGTTACCGACGGTCAGGATAATGATCAAGATAATGTGCAAGGTAATGAAGATCAAGCTGATACACAAAGAGATGTACCTATACTTGCAAGATATGTAAGAAGGAACCATCTAGAGGACCAGATCATAGGAGATAAGAAATTTGGTACAAGAACAAGAAGTAAGTATTTAAACTCAAATTGCTTAATTTGTGAGTTTGAGCCAAAATATATCAATACTACACTAGATAATGAAGAATGGATAAGTGCTATGAATGATGAGATTGAGAAGATTGAGAAGAAAAAAACATGGTCACTTGTGCCAAGACCAGATGACAAGAATATCATCGGTACTAAATGGGTATTCTGGAACAAGCTGAACAAGAATGGAGAAGTCACAAGGAATAGAGCAAGACTAGTATGCAAGGGGTATACAAAAGAGGAAGGTATAGACTATGGAGAAACTTTTGCACCCATTGCTATGCTAGAAGGAGTAAGAATACTAGTTGCTTATGCTACATACAAAGGATTCAAAGTATATCAAATGGATGTCAATTCAACATTCCTAAATGGAATACTTGAATAAGAGGCATACATTGAGCAACCAGAAGGGTTTTTAGATCCAAACAAGAGGAACATAGTATGTAGACTTCACAAAGCCTTGTATGGATTAAAACAAGATCCTAGAGCCTGGTATGAATGACTTCATTCCTATATAATAAGTATTGGATTCATAAGGACTAGTGAAAATAGTAATCTTTATTTGAAAGAAGATACTGATTCCAACACTTTGATTGCCAAAATATTTGTTGATGACATCATATTTGGAGGCAATGATATGCTATGCAAATCATTTGCTGAGGAGATGAGAAAAGAGTTTGAGATGTCTATGTTTGGAAAGATCAAGTTCTTTCTTAGTCTATAGATCATTCAACAAAGTGAAGGTATATTCATTACACAGTCCAAATACATCAAAGAGGTCTTGAAAATATTCAAGATGGAGATTCCAAACCTATTGGAACACCGATGGCTACTGGATGCAAATTAACAAAGGAAGACAAGACAACAGAGGTAAATCAGACTTTGTATATATCAATGATAGGAAAACAAATGTATGTTGTACACACTAGACCAGATATTGCACATGCAGTAGGAGTTGTTGCTAGACTTTCTGCTAACCCTAGGGAATCAAATATGATTGCTGTGAAAATAATTCTAAGATATCTGAAGAATACTGAGGAATTTGGCTTATGGTATATAGAAGAGAAGGAAAATTTGAACTAAAAGTGTTTACTGATGCTGATTGGGTTGGAAATATTGATGACTAAAAGAGCACAACTGGAGGATCATTCTTTATGGCTAAAAGACTTGTCACATGGATTAGCAAGAAGCAAGGATGCATCTCTCACTCTACTGTAGAAGCAGAATATGTTGCTGCTACTGCAAACTTCTCAAATATTACATGGATCAAATAGTTGTTAGAAGGTATGCATATGAAGATCTCAGAACTAGTAATTATGTACTGTGATAACACCAGTGCAATAAACATTTCCAAGAATCTAGTCATGCATGCAAAGACTATACACATTGAAATCAAGTATCATTATTTAAGAGAACAAGTTCAAGAAAAAGAGGTGATACTTGAGTATGTGCAATCAAAAGAACAATTAGCTAATATCTTCACCAAGCCACTGCCCAAGGATACATTTGAGTACTTGAGAAAGAGACTAGGGTTCAAACCCTTGTCTACCAGTCAGTAAAGGACTGAAGGTTGCATAATCCTATATATTATCGAAATATCATTCATGTTGATGTAAGCAAAAATATGAACTTCAAAGCTACATCTATATACATAAAGGTATATATTGGAACTAAGCGCCAGAGCATATTGTTGTATTGTTGATGGATAAGGGAAATCCAAGGAATATATTATGGATATAAGAAAATAATTGTTTGACATGAATGTCAGATATTTGTAAAATATTTGTTTGGAATTGTTTTCAAAGGGAGAGAATGTATCCATATTATCATAAGAAATTATTCATTATCAGATTATTCCAAACAGGGAGAGATCATATCCATAGGGAGAGAATTTGTATGAAGAAATCATATACAAAGGGAGATTTTCTGACAAGAGATAGAGACATCAAAGATGAAGAACAGTCAAAAGAGAGAAATTGACACAAGAAGAAAACACAACACATTAGCACAAGAAACACACAAAGTAGCAAGAATAAAATCTAAGCTAACATAGAGCTTACCGACGGTCAGCCATTTTTATCGGTTATCAAAACAAAGTGTTTGGTAATTTGATGAATCTCAACAATTGTATTTTATATTGTATTAGAAATAGTATAGTGTGATAATATAGTATGTTTCCATCAATGCCAAAGAGAGAGATTGATGACATGTAATTGATTGAATGCTTGATAATGTTAAGTTGAAGATGATGCAAGACATTAAATTAGTTAATGGTTTGTATTGTCATTGATGTTAACTTGATATCATCTATACGATCATGTAAATAATGCCAAAGACTTTAGAGAATAAATGGAACATAGATTATGATTTTAGCAATGCATAAAAGTCAAGTATTCACTAAGTGTCAGACAACACCGACAGAGTGCACACCATCGGTAAAGGCAAAGAACAAAAGTCATAGTGATACCTGATGAGAAAAAGACAGTGTTTCCCGACAAAGAAAAATCACAAGATGCATGATGAGCTGAAAACAGAGTTTTCCAACGAGAAAAATCGAATGATGCTCGATGGATGGAGATCCTAAAGATAACTGGAGTCACACCAACAGAACTAGCTATTTTCATCGATGACTAACTACCGAGTTGACCGAAATAACAGAGAGTTCAAAAAATGACAACATATCTAGCTGGGAGAGCTTAAGGATAGACTTAACTGGTTGTTTTAATTTTTTTATTCGACCAGAGTTAAGTAATTGATTTAAAGAAGATTTGTACAGTTGGCAAGAAGATAACTATGAGATAAATCAGGATTTAAAGCTATAAATTAGATTGGCTGGATTGTTTTTCACATCAAGAATCAAGAATCAAGAATCAAGAATTAAGGAATATCTTGTCTACGTAAGAGACAAGCATAATTCATTTTTGTAAGAAATCAATACACAGAAGGGGAGTGATTAGAAAGAGGATGCTGAAGAGAAACTGATGAAGGATAACTTCATACAGTCCTGATAAATCAAGTTGAAGGAGATCTAAAGAATTATGTAGACATTGACAAATAGTGAAGCACAACATCACATAGTAGAAAGTGTGGAGCACATAGAATTGAATTGATACATTGATCAGAAAGGTATTGTACTTAAATAGATCTAAAAATTTGCAATTCAAGTTGCATTAGAAACAGGTCATTGTGTTTCAGTTTAACCATTGAAGCATTAAGTCTCTTAACAGAGCAGGACTTAACCGTCTTTTATAATTGAGGTATATCCTAGAACAGGTTGCCAAAAAGTTTAAAGGATAAATTTGGGGTAGTTAGGTATATCGACACACATTCTAAGAAGGAGGCTGATGTAGTTAGGTAGCACTAGATATGCCAGATACCTATTGTGCCCATAGAGGTTGATCAATATTGGTAGCATATACATACCAGATATCAAGTGATAGACTCATAATAAAATCTTCTAACAAGGTCACACCTAACAGTTTGTTTGTAACCTTTAACAGGGTTGGATCCTAATAGGGCTCACTTCAGAAGAGTGAAAATTTGGGGTACCGGTCCCAGTGGTAATTACCTTAATAGGGTTTCCACATTAAAATCAATGGGTTATGTGTGTATGGCTTATTACTTTATTGTTTTACATTTCACATATGCATTTCTAGATTAATTGGTATACTCTTCATATTTACTAAGTATTGGTAAATAGTTTTATTGCTTATTGGCTATCAAGGAGAATAAGGACAGACAAGGTAAACCGATAGACATTTAATTATTATAAAGTATTTCATGGCATGCATCTTGTAGGGACTTAATAATCTAAGGTGTATTGATTGGTGGTTAAAGTTTAAAGGATAAATTTTTGAGGCCATTGATTCACCCCCCTTCTCTCTTAGTTATTACAAACATCAAGGTCGACATAACTAGGTCAAGGTTGACCTTTATGGGTTAGGGTTGAACTTTCCTATCAAAAAAAGGAATTGATATTATATATTTCAAAAAAAGTAAGCTTACCTCAGGAAGTAGTTGTCCTATGGCCACACACTATCTCAGGAGCTCCATTCATATTGCTCAAAGTTATTTTCTGATCGACATCTTACTTTCTCTCCTAAATTTTGAAAATGGTAAGAATGAGGAGGTATGTTCTCTCTTCCCTTATTTATAGATAAAAATTAGGGTTTTTTAGGATTTTTAGGGTTTACCTAGGTTAAATTCAAATTTCCCTTTATATGCTTTTAGATAGACATTCACTCTGTTCATCATAACTTGATCTCTCTAGCTTAGTTTTTAGTGCCGTCTATGGCATTCAAATTGTGATTCAGATACCTAACTCCTTGAATCATTTTAGGAGGGTTTAGGATTCTTCAAAAGGGTTTAAGATATTCTTTTTCAACAAGGTGCATATCTAGTGTATAGGGCTATCCTTATCACCCTGTTTCTCCCTTCTGAAGTAGAAAGACAACATAGGGTGCCATAAGGGGATCTAAATACTTCTCAATCTGATCTTATTAAGTCTTAGGTGATTTATCGACTTTCATTAACCTTGTGTGTTGCAGGTTGCAATTACTAATGGTTTCTTGCAGGATCTCTACATTGAGGACTTGGCTATATCATTTTTATTTTATGACGTTTTCTTACTTTAGCTTGCATATTCATGTAGTGTAATATCTAAGGTAAAGTGGGGGATAAATATATCATCTTAAAATTGAATCACTTCCATTTGGTAGGTTTAGCACCCTTTTTTAGTGCATTTGAATGATAGATTTGCATTTAGGATCATTTGCACTTGGAATTAGGGTTAGGATCGTGAGGATTCTCCTTGATTTCCTTCTTTGTTGCTGTATTTTTTATGTAGGGCTTATATATTGGTCATCCTATCCTTCATCACATCTCTTCTAGGCCCCTATGCCCCATTTCAAACATTCTGTTATGTTTTCCCATCATCCTAGATCCCTGATCGACCTCTGAACTTCACTAGAATTTTAGGTCAGGGTCAAGGTCAACCTTGACCTAGGTCAGGGTTGATTTCAACCTTGACCTAGGTTAGGGTTTGAGTTTTAACTTTAAATCTTTCAGGTTTTCTTTCCCGCTTTCAAATTTAGATCATAGCAAGGTCCTAAATATAAATTTGGCCCCCGGATCTGAATGCAGAAGAGTTTTCATTAAAATTTAATTAAATGCATTTCCTCCTTAGTTGGTCATTATGATTGGACCATGATTCAAAGTGAAATTTGAATTATGGGCCCTTTCATTTCCCTAGGAGGCTTACTTTGAAATCTCTATATAAACACTCTCTTTTGCCTTCATATGAGGAGATTATGAGATCATGATATTATGACATGATTATGACATGATACAATGATGACACAATGATGTTGCAAGAATGCAAGAGGATGATATAGGAGGACAAGATATCATGATGCTCTAATACATGCAAGAATTTTGTGGACAAGATATTATGGATTTTCATTGGAGCAAGAAAGAGTTCTTCCATCCTTCCTTCTTCTTTGATCTACCATTTTTAACATTCAAGCATTCAAAAGATATAATCATGAGGTAGCAACTACAGATTGTGAGTTTGGTAGGAGTAATTTAGCCTTGGGGGCTTGGTCTAATTTCTTTATCATATTAAAATATATGCATTACTCTCTCATTTCACTTCATTCTAGGGTTTCAATCTAGAGGATTAGATCTTGGCATTGCACATTCAAAGCTCTTCCTAAGAGAAACACACACACATATTCTATTATATCCGGCTATTCGTGGAGGTGGAAACCACCAAAATGGGGGTTTGACTAAGGCAAAAACCTATATAGCCACCCCAAAACACCATTTTCATATATCTATAGTCATTGTCTCAGGAGTTGCAGAGCAGATTTGGATACCCTTTTCGACAAACTTTCAGGATCCACTAACAGAATTTCCGTCAGAGTAGTGCAGGTCAAGGTTGACATAAAGGGGTGCAATTATGCCCCTGCATTTGGGTCAGGGTTGACTTGACTAAGAAAAGAAAAATATTTAAGGATTTTCTCCATCTCTCTATTTCTGTTCCAGATCTGGTTGAAAAATTTCTAGAAACTTGATACAGACATTAGAAAATAGGCTTTTCCAGATCTTCTTTATTACAAGGTATGTATTTTATTCCATTATCCTTTGCAAAAATTTCTAGATTTACATTCCTTATCATTACAATTAAATGTAAGTGGTTAAATTTGGCATAGGGTCTCTTTTATGAGAAAATCCTCATTGTTCAAAACTCTATCTAAAGATCTCCATATTTCCCATATTACAAGATTATCTTAGAATTCCATTTACATGCAACATGTCAGGCTGTAAGACTTTCCCAGTTAGGGATAATTATATCAATAGATTCAACAAGATCTCACAGGATCCAACTTTATCCATCTACCCTATAGCTAAGTGGAAGAAACTAGATTTGAACTTGTGCTCGCAAGCCACCAAGCAATCTGCAATCTCTATCTACCCACTTATAACTATCTACAAAAACTTACACTCTTTAAGGTTATTATCTTACTCTGCTATCCTCTATCTATCTTCCCCTCATATTCTCTATCTATCTATCTAAACATCAACCTAGACTCCCTTTTATACACAGTTTCCACAAGTCAGTCTATAAACAATAATCAAATGATCTAGTTGACCATACACTTTAAAATGAACAAATATTAAATGCACCAGTGGGTTGCAATTAATAAAAAATACATAGGAAAACACATCAACCTAGATTTAGGTCCACACAAGATCGAATGCATAAATCCGCATGCCTCGGAACTTAACATGATCCCAATAAACCCATCAAATCATAAATGCAATCTCCAATGTCTGTCCAATCCATAAACACAAGTCGATGAACACCAACAACCAGCCAGTAAAAAAACACACTGAGAGCTAGACTACTCGGTGAAAGACAAAACCAAGTAGAACTCCATTGAATAGACACCACCAAATAATATTCTACCCTAAAAGACACCACTAAGCTGCCCACACTGAGAAACTACCATTGAGTAGTGTACTCCAAGTAGAATATCACAGCAATCCCGAGCAGTAGTGAGTACAATCACCAAGTCCAAGAGTGAAGCAATGCATCTTCCAACCAAGAGCTTCCACCAAAGTGACCAAGAACCTCAAATATCCAACCAAGTTAACTACTAAAATATAAATAAAACCAAAATGTTATTTTGGTGACAGAGGATTGCCAACTACCCTAGGATGCTCCTGCATCAAACACCCCACGTGCAAAAATATGTTCTCGGAAGCTAGCCAAACATCTGCCAGGATTCATCACATAGATCCCAAATGGTTTCTTGATATACTTGTCTTTCGAGTCCTGAATTGACATACTTTTCCCTCGATTCTTCTTCTTCTTCCTTTTACCAAAAGTACTTGCTGATTTATCATCACATCCCTACACATTCATGTCTGCACCATCTACTGCAACTAGTTCTGATCTGCTACCAATGCTAAAATTCCTGTTACTAAGATCTGCATCCTTCAAAGGAATCAAAATAGACTTCTTCCATAATTTAGTGTAGTAAAGGAATTTATTTTACAGTCATGAATAGCCTCTCTAACATACTGCCAATATCTACCAAGTAAAAGAGGACAATAACTCATCTCCACAATGTCAGAATACTTCATCTTTATAGGTACCAATGTAAAAACTCACCAGACACTGCTCCTTCACCTCTACTGCATGAACAAATTGTAACCAACTTATCCTATAATGAGAAGGATGCTTCAACCTTTTCAAACCAAGTTTCCAAACCATCTCCTCAGCAACTAGATTATCAATACTCCCTCCATCAAAAATCACCTTACAAAATTTACCACTAGAATTAGATATAGTCCTAAACAAGTTCTTCTTCTAAAAAGAATCAACTTACTTTGAGGGTAGAAAAGTTCTCCTAAGTAAAAGATTCATACCCTCTACCTTAGGTTCATTCTCAGCAACTTCATTCACCACAACATCTCGGTGGCTACCGACCTTCTTATCTAGATGGGGACATTTAAATGATCAATGTCCTTCTTCTCCATAGTTGTAACAAGTACCTTTGAGTACACCTCTACCTATTCTTCTCCTTGGCTTAACAGGTTTTGGTTCATCCTCAACTCTTGGTTTATCTTTTATCGGCTATTCCTTCTTCTCCTTCCCTCAGGAATTACTATAATGTCTTCTCTTCAACTTATCTTTTCCCTTTAATGCATACTGATAAGCATCCTCTATGGAGTCAATCTTCAACATACTAATGTCATCCTGGATATTGAATTTCAAACCATTAACATACCTCACCACCTTTTCCTTAGAAAGTTCCCTATGTCTAGACCGAATAGTCAACTTGTAGAACTCCTTGGTATAATCTTCTACAGTAATCTCCCGCTATTATAGATTATGCAGTTTCTTAAACAACTCAAGTTCATAGTCAGTAGGAATGAACTTAGCCTTCAAATTTTCCACTATCAACCTCCATTGATTGATCTTCAACTCACCTTCTTCTTCTGAGTCTCTGTGCAATTCTTTCCACCATAAAGAAACATGTCCCTTCAACTTATTCTGTTACAACCTTACTCTAAGAAGATATTCAATGTCTTCTATCTCAAAGTATTCTTCTAACTCACCGATCTAATCATTCAGATCCTTGGGTTTCAATGTAACTAAAAAATTGGAAACCTCCATTCGATATCTTGTAATCAACCAACCTACAGACCTCTCCAATTGATCATATCTATTTCCTCCAGATCTCTCTATCCGATTGGCTCTATCATCTCCAATAGATCTAGCAACTTCAAAGTCTTTGGCAGCTTCTTCATAACCATCATCCATTCTCAGAACTCTATAAAAATCCAACATTTCTGATACCTTGTATGATTTCATTCTTCATATCTACCATTTCAGATCTAAATCTCTCTGTTATCCTTGCTTCCACCTCCTCAAAAAGATGTGCAATCACCTTAGGGTCCAATCTTCTTGGAATCATCTCTCCAGATCTTTGAAAATCATAAGCTCCATAAGAAATGAACAAGGAGCTCTGATACCTCTTGATGTAGTCCAAGTTCGAACGATCCAATGAATGACTGTCCAAACTTGCACCCAACAAAAAGAACACATAGTGGAAACAACACAACACAAGATATATCAATATCAAATTATATTCTAAGAATTCTTATTACATGCAACATGTCAAGCTGTAAGGCCTTCTTGATTACGGCTAATTACATCAATAGATTCAACAAGATCTTGGAAGATCCAACCTTATCCATCTACCCTATAGCTAAGTGGAAGAAACCAGATCCAAACTTGTTCTCACAAGCCACCAAGCAATCTGCAATCTCTATCTACCCACTCACAACTATCTACAACAACTTATAATCTTTAAGCTTATTAGCTCACTCTGCTATCCTCTATCTATATCCCCTCATCTTCTCTGTCTGTTTGTCTAAACATCAACCTAGACTACTTTTTATACACACTTTTGACAAGTTGTCCTGTAAACAATAATTAAACGACCCATTCGGCCATACACATCAAAATAAATAGATATTAAATGCACTAGATGGCTGCAATTAATAAAAAATACATAGGAAAACACATCAACCCAGATTTAGGTCCATACAAGATCCAATGCCGCAAATATGCATGCCTTGGAAATTAGCATGATCGCAATGACCCCCTCAAATCACGGATGCCATCTCCAATGTTCGCCCAATCCATAAATACAAGTCAGTAAACAAGCACACCGAGAGCCATACTACTCGGTGAAAGACACAACCAAGCAGAAATCCATCGAATAGACATCACTGGGTAATATACTACTGAGAAAGACACCACCAAGCTGCACACACTGACAAACTACCACCGAGAAGTGTACCCTAAGTATAAAATCACAACAAAATAGAGCACCACTGAGTCTATTCACCCAGTCCAACAGTGAAAAAATACATCTTCCAATTGAGAGCTGTCACCAAATTGATCGAGCACCTCAAGTCTCCAACCAATTTAACTACTAAAATAGAAATCAAACCAAAACATATTTTTGGTGATACAAGGTTTCCAACTAGCCCAGGATGCTCTTGCATCAAAAACTTTATGAGAAGTTAGAAATAAGGAAACCATTAGCACAAATAGAAGATGAAGCAATCACAGTACAAGTAGCTGAAGGTATGTTACCTATTGTTTCAGTCAAGGAAATGGAAAAGATATTGAATTGTTTGAAACCTCTATTCAGAACCAAGTCAGGATTGGTGAATATAATGGGGAGAAATTATGGGGATGTTATTGAGGAAACACAAAAGGAAGTTGATAATTTTTTTATGGGAACTGAATTGGATAATTCCTCACCTCCCAAGGCTACTAAGCCTAAAATTCTAAAAGGTGAGTCATCAAGGGTAGCTGATGTAAGCCTTGATATATCAAAGGATGAAAAAATAGACAAATTGTTAGTACTGTAAAGAAAATAGATTTATTTGTTTCTTGTGTACCTGCGTCTTTGGACACTTTGCCAGATGTTAGTGATCCTTTTGAGAAGAATACTAACATTGATGGAGGAAGAATTGATCTAGCGGTGGTAGAGAAAGAAGAGAAGAAAGTGAGAAAATATGAAATATCGAAGGAAGGAGTAGATAAAGTTGAAGTGAAATAATAAACTCATGCATCTGTTTCTTCATCATTATTGTTGGCAAGTGGATTCAGAAATCTGAACATTGATGTTGAGAGTATGGATGAGGATGAGATGATGAAGCTATCCTACATCATATTTTCAAAAGTGAAAGAGATATATGAGCAGAAAGGTGAGAAGAAGTTAAGGGTGAAGGAAAGAGTAGTTGACATTATCAACAAAATCCTACCTATACCTCTTGCTTTCTAATCAAAGGACAATGCAGAGAATTTGAACAAGGTATTGGATGACTTTGACAGTCATTATGAGTCCTTAGAGAAGATCGTTGAAGAGAAGGTAGAGAAGAAGTACCTTGAAAATAATTTGGATGAAGCATGCAAGTCTATTTCTTTGGACTTAGGCATTCTCAGCAAAACCATATTTGAAGAAAAGAGTTGTGTGTTGCATGGTAGAAAGTTATATTTATTTACTGTATAAATCCTATCAGATACATTAAGAGCATTGAAGATATAATAGAAAAGGACAGATAGAATCTGGTCAAGTTGATGAATAGTTGTGAGACCTCCTCAAACACCATATTAGAGATAGATAGAGAAGTGTCTAGGATATTGGACAAATTTAGTGTTTTGGATATATATAAAGGGAGAGTTGTGGGAAGATTTGGTATGCTGAAGAGTTTAATTACTCCTAAGTTATCAATTCTTGAGATCCATCTTTTAGACATGGAGAAAATAGAGTAGGACCTCATTGGAAACATGCCTACCGAGCTTAAGGCACCAGATACATCCTTTTTTACACTAAATGGACTGATTCATGTGAGTTAGATACTAGTAAAATCTTCGTCAGAGGAAGTGAAGATCTTGGAAAGCTCATTCCAGGATGTGCTAAAAATGGTATAAATGTTTTGGTAAGAAATTTTGTTATTCTACATTTTTTTATACCTTTTCCATTGATGTCAAAAGGGAATAAGAGAAGATATGAAAAATATATAGATAAGAGATAGATTAATATGCAAAGGAGTTATAGAAGTACAATGTATATTCTTTTTGGTATTGACAGTTAGTTATTTTTGCTAGGTGTTTCCATCAATGCTAAAGGGAGAGATTGTTGGTAAGTGGTTCATTCATGAATGTTATGGAATAATTTAAGGTTGTCATTTATGGAAACACATCTGGTATGGATGATGTCTTGGTGTAGAACATATTTTTGGAGTTATATCTTGCAAAATGACTATATCTAGAAAGCAAAATTACAGAGTATACGAGTACAATTTTGGTTAGCGAGCATAGTATATGGTGAATGAAGGTATGAAAGATTAGGAAAATCTATTTTTGGATGTATATGACCTTTAGTTAACCTTGCTTGTGATTTGGTGTTGATCGTAGTAAGTTACAATATGTGGAAGACATGCTAAGACAGAGTAACTGTGATACAAGATAGATGAAAGGTTTCAATGTTAAAGGGAGTATAATGTGGAGTCCAAACATGCTATGTTGGATTTAGATTAAGGATTATCTTTTTTTATAGTGTATGATCACCAACTTGGTATTTAAAATTTTTTTGGTATAAGTGTTAACTCTATTTTGTGATGTTTTGGAAGCTTACTAGATATCTAATGATGATATATAGGAATAGATTTTTGAGAAGCGAAGAATGTACGTAATGGATGTAATGTATGTGATGGAATGAATGGATTTGAACAGATGAATGCATTGTGATGTCAGAATCAGATAGATGGTGATGTAAGCTACAAGTGGAACTACCTAAGTATATTAGATTCTTGTATTGTTCACTATTTAGAAATCATTATAATAGAATCATATTTCTGATTGTATTAGCAGTGAGCTCAGTATACATTTAAGAGGGTTTTTGTATTCCTCTTACAAGGAAATGTGCTAATTTAATAATAATATCCTAATAGGTCTAGGTCTCCTAATAGGGACATAATTATTTTAGTACATATTTGTGGGTACCATCCCCACCAGAGTTTCCTCGACAACGAATTTAGGGTGTTATGAGTTGTGCGTTTTATGTTTATGTTCTTTTCATTTAAAAAATTATCTAGTTAAGTTGAAATTTACTAAGTTTAATTTTAAAGTACTGTAATACTGATTCATCCCCCTCTTAGTATTACTTAATCCTAACACAAGTTTGGCTTCTCAAAAGCATGGATAAACGTAATATTTTACTGCATATGAACTCCCAGATTCTCCATCCTTATCAATGGCTCTCCTAAAGGATACTTTGAAGGCTCTAATGGGATAAGGAAAGGGGATCCCTTATCTCCCTTTTTATTCATCATTATGGTGGAAGCGTTAGGGTGCAGACACATTAGCCAACAAAATCAAGGCATTCTTAGTGGAGTAGAAATTACCTCATCAGTGAATGTAGTCACCCATTAGAAATTTGCAGATGACACAATGTTATTTGTTAAAGAAACCATTGGGGAGGCTATTCAAATTTAAAAAAAAAAACTATTGGCTAATTATGCATTAGACTATGGTCAAGCTGTGAATAAAGAAAAATCTTTGATATTCTTTAATTATATTAAAAACAAATTCAACATTAGATTGTAAAAACTTTGGGATTCAAGGAAGGCTCCCTCCCATTCTCCTATTTAGGAATCCCAAATGAAAAAGCTATGAGAAAATCATCAGCATGGAAACCTATAGGTGATAGGTTGGATAGAAGGATGGAGTCATGGAGATACAAATATCTCTCCTGGGCAGGAAAAATTATAATGATCAAAGTCACTTTGGGAGCTATCCCCATATATCTTAAGTCTTGCATTGCATTACCAATGGGGAGTTACATGGATATTGTGAAGAAACTTCAAAAATTATTTTGGCAAGGAAAAAACACTAAAAGGAAATTTTCCATTATAGAATATGATAAAATTTGCAAGCTAGTTAGTGTAGGAGGGACAAGTATCAAGAATCAACTCTTTCAAAATCAGGGCCTCGCTGCAAAATTATATTCAAAAATTTACAAAGAAAAAACCTTAAATGGGTCAGGATAATTCAAGGTAAATAATTTTCCAATCTAATTAAGGAAGAGGTATTAAGAGTTATAGAATTTCCTAGGGGATCCAAGATATGGAACTTTATCTCAAAATCCAGGGTATAATCGAAGAGAAAATCACTTGGAATATTAAAGATGGGAGTAGATCACTTTTGGGAGGGCTCCTGAGGGGCCATCCAAGGATAAAAAAAACTATTGGATTCAGACATAATCATCAAAATATGTTTGGATAAGTGGGAAATACTGGTCAAGGATTACATCTCCTTTTCCTTGGTGAGTCCACTAAAAGGTATATGGAAATGGAAACAATTTGCAGAGCTAGATTTGGACTCCGCAAACTTGGAGAAACTCAACTCAATATTAAAGGACAAATTCTTATTGCTAAAACATTGGATGGATAAATTAATTTGGAATGGAGCCAAATCTGGTTATATTAATGTGAAGGATGGATATAGAGTAGTCTTAGGTGATCAAAATCAGCCCCATTCTTAGTTTCCAAATCATTTTTGTTGGAATAAGGTTTTCCTACTAAAGGTAGGTTTATTTTCTTGGGTGGATATTTAGGGAAGAATTCATACTACTAATTGGTTCAAAAATCTTGGGTATCATGGTCCCTCTATATGATCTCTGTATCAAAACAAGGAGGAAGGTATAAATCATCTAATTTTATCATGCCCCTTTGCATCAACATGCTGGAAGTGGCTTTATGCCAACTTAGGTTGGTTAAATACAATTCCTTGTGACATCTTATCCATCTTCAAGTCATGACCTCTTATGTTTAAGCAATTTCTCTATTAAAATATGTGGACTATATCACCCTCAATTCTGAGTTGGTAGTTATGGAAAGAAAGGAATAGAAGGATTTTCCAAGAAAACAAAATGGACAAATCTTCTCTCCTCAATAAGATTGAGGCGACCATAGTTGAATTAATGAACTCCCTCATTCAAAATCAAAGTGCTTAGCACAATTTTTACACTAGCTGGGATGGCAAAATGTTAAAAATTTGGTATGGATTAAAGGCTCCTCCAGTATTAGAAAGAGGAACTAAAGGGTAGTTCCACAATAGTGTGTCCGACTTTTTTGAACATCCTGATTTTTGCTGAAATTACACATTTTTCAGAAAATATGATGATTTAAGCCTTGAGAGGTCCAATTTAAAGGAGTAAATTAAAAATTGTTGAATAAAAGCCTCTTAGATCAAAATCTCTTTGGTGCAATCTCTCTACTCCTCAATTACACCTATAATCGACTCTCCTTTGCACTCGCCAAAATGCTAACAAAAAATCACTTTGACATTAACTTTTTTGGGGTTAAAATGACTTCATTTGACAAACCCAAATACAAGATGATCACACTCTGAGAAAGATTTCCAATGATTATGGTTTTTATATATATTGAGTTTATTATGACTTTTTTTTTAAGTTTTACTAAACATAGGTTATCTGACCATTTAGCAACTTCTCTGTTCGACACTTTTGAAAAAATAGTAAATTAGGAAAATGAAATTATAAAAAATATCTAGGAAATAGGTATTTATGTTATCTTTCTATCAAAAAAGAAAAAAATGAATTTCAATATATACACATCAAGTTAGAGAGATCAAAATAAACATATATCCAAATTACAGTTAATGCCACTTCATAACTCAATAAACTATAAAATATTTAACCAAATTGAACAAAACCAACTGGATTCCCTATATATTGGTATTAAAAACCTAACTTCAAAGGAATTACATTCTTATCATTTTTAGAAAAAAATGTTAAGTTGATCAAAGTGAGTGTCACTCCTGAAAAATATTGATTTTTTAGACAAATAAATTTTTGAAGGAGAGAGAAAAATGGATACAAATCAATTCCATTTTTAATATATATATATATATAGAAACTAGAAATAAAATTCTAAAATTTGATAGTTTACATAATCTTCAAATTCTTAATGGTTTTGTAGAAACGGGTATCCGAAAGTGAAGTTTTTTTTCAAAATGTTTGTTTTAGTGTCAAAGTTGGTCAAAAAGTGGGACATAGTATTGTGGGATCACCCTAAAGTAAACGAAAGATCTATAGATAAATGTTAATGGTCCACTCCTTCCCAGGGTTTGTTCAAGTTGAATTTTGATAGGGCTTCCAAGGGAAACCTAGGACCATCAGGGGCTGGCTTCATAATTCATTCCTGCCAGGATGTGGTGATAGAAAATATTGCCAAACCACCGAAAATTGATACCATTAATATAATAGAATTTAATTCTCTCCTCTTTGGTCTCTCCATTGATATAGAATTTGGATTGGGTAAATTAGATATTGAATATGACTCCATAATAACATTAAATGTAGTTAGAACCAGAGCCACTCCAAATTAGAGATTAGATGCAACACTGGAGGTTATTTTAATTTTCTTAGATAAGTTTGAATCAACAACAGTCAATCATATTTATCATGATAGAAATTCCTTGGCAGATGAGCTGGCTAAACATGCAGAATCAAGAGTCTCTCTCAGGTACATTTTTACCCCCCAATGGAGTCTAAATCAGAACACATCCCTTCTAAATTGGCTACATAGACTCTAACCAGTCTTGCCAATCAAAAAATGATGTTTTGGTGGGATGAATGTCCAACTGGAAATTTATTCTTCCAATAGAAAGTAGAGTCAGGATTGCTTCTCCAGATATGGCACTGCCACTTCTCCTCTAACATTGAATGTTTCTCACTTGAAGTAGTCAAATAATCCAAATAATTTCATGATCCCATCATTTTTGGCAGAGCTAAGTATTCTTCTTTTACATTCCCCTTTTTGTAGGAAGTGCAGCTAAAATGTTCTTCATTCTTTTGAGCTAAATTTAGTAAGAAAAAATTGGAAGCCTACTAGAAACCTTCTATTTTGGGCCTCAAAAAGATGAAATGACTTCCTTGATGGAAATAAAGCTATTAGAGCATGTTAGAGAAACACCTCTTAGTCTGCAAGTTGTTTTTCCATAGAGACTCGGCTTTGGGTTGCATGCAGAGTATGAGCGGGTGGTTTTAGTATTGGTTTTCTATAGTCTGGTTAGACACTTCCTTTGTAGCTGTAGGATTGATTGGATTTAGCTGAGGTTAACTCCATTATAGTTTGAAAAGACATGGATTCTCATATTAATCTTGGATTATATTTGGAACAGATTGCTTTTGACAGTCCCATTGATGCTTCCAGGCTCAAAGAAATCTACAACTTTCATCATAGGCTGGTGCTACATGCAGTGAAGAAAGTGCTAGGCTTTAATTTCCTAAGAACTAATCAAAGATTCAGATTGAATTTAGACATATGCACTGGTTTTCTTACAAGCATCTTGGTTGTTGGAGTCCATAAAGTTATGGAAAAAGAATTGTGTCAACGTCTCTTTGCTAAATAATATCTAGTTGATCTTCATGGTGCGATTGTCAACATAGATGCAGATATCACCACTCATTTACCATGAGATTTAGCTTTAATAATGATAGATGCTGATCAATTCAAAGGTCTTGGGACTAACCCAAGGAGGAACATCTATGGCGGGCCTCTTAGGAGACTCTTTATTCTTTGGGGCTAGGAATGGGAGGACAATCACATCAAAATATACATGATGAAAAAGGGTATTGCCTTTCTCTCCAAATTTTTGGGTCTAGATGATGGCATGGATGCTCCTTTCAAGGATAATTTGAATGAAGATTTTGAATGGGTTTACCAGTATAAGTACGATGAGAATTTGCATAGCCTACGTAGTAAGGACTCCTCTGATAACGAGGAAGATAATGAAGAAGAAGAGGAAGATGAGGAAGAATAAGCGGAGGATGATGAGGAAGATGAAGATGCAGTAGAAGATGATGTTGAGGATGAAGTGCCTGATGAAGAAGATGGAGATGAGGATCAAGATTCTGATAACTTGCAAAATTTAGAGGAGAATTATGGCTCAGAGAGTGTAGACTCTGTAGAGAGGAATAAAGACAACTCCTCTGCATCCTCAAACTAGTCCGTAGAGCTAAGTTTATTTTAAGCCTTTTTGTAATTATTGTGCTTAGATATTATTGTTGATATTTTCTTTTATTTTTAGTAGATGTAAACTATTTTGAAATAGTAGTTCAGAGCAACTGTGAGCTCCATTTTGGGTTTTGGTTAGAGATGTTGGTTGATTGTGGAATTTTTTATTTTAGACAACTATGTATTTTCTATATTATTAATATAACACTCTCAACTTTGGCCTCTTATGCATAAAAAAATAAAACAAAATAGAAAAAAAAGTCATGAAAATAATGAAAAAAGTCGTGACAATAATTATGACTTTAGAAAGGGAAAGAGTTGTCTGTGCTATTATAACTTGTAAGTTCAAAAATAATGGAAACAAACTTAAATAGTTATAATAATTGAATCAGTGTTAGAAAGGAGGATTAAATCATCAAGTTTATATTATCCTTAAGTTAACGAGATATTTTCTATCACCCTATAGATCCTAACTAGTGAGAACAATGTTCTCCCCTCATAGGAGCCTTCTTCTAGATGTGGTTTTTGAACACTGGGCTAGAATTCGATAATTCCTTATTGGAATAATAGTAAAAACTAGGAAATAAAACATGTCTTAGTTTGTAGGGGCACCACTTGTGTCTTTGAGAAGATGTAGGAGAGTGGTAAGAAAGTATAAATCATCTCCTTTGAGAGGTAATAAGTAGAGATCAATTTAAATGTTAGCTAACAAATGATAAAAAAAATCTCTTTAGTCATCTTATGAGTAGCCCAAAAAATAGTTTGAGTGGTTACACATTTTCCATTAGTAGCGTGCCAATGATTAGAACATGAAGAGAGAGATTCCCAAAAAATTGTGTAAGGGGATTTTGTTTGTATGAGCTGAGATTATCTCACACCCTAGGATCAACTATTCAATAAAATATAATGTTGTACAATAGTATGACAAGAAATAAGGTTGTTTGATGTTAAGACCTATGATACAAAGGGTACAAGAGGCCTTGATAATATAGAAAATGATAAGGAATAACATATATGAAATTGGTTGTGTACAAAAAAACATAAAGTGAAACAACTTATCATAACTACTAGAGTTTCCCTTCCATTCACAAAAGTAGAGGAGTGGACCTAATTGTTGACTAGCCTAACTTTGTGCTTCTCAAAATCCTACTTGGAATCAAATCACTCCTAATTTTTATGACTTACTTAGGAAGTAGCCTACTTATAACTTCTTGGTCTTAGAGACACATTATCAAATATGATCATGTGTATCAACATATGTTTTGGAAACATGTCAAAAAATGCCCCCTAAAAATGAGACTCGTATTTGTGCACTAAGTTATGTTTTATTACTGAAATGATGTGGCATCACATGACTTGTTTCTATTTATATCTAACAAATAAATTTTATTTTATTACAGATAGTCGTGATCAATAATAATAATTTGAAACTCACAACTATTGGCATAGTATTATAAAAAACATTAGGCATGAAATGAAGAAGTGTACTATAATAACTATTAGAACATGTTCAACTACTAGATCCTTCCCTTAACCTAACTATGCATTACATGCAACAAAATCTCTCTCTTAGCCCATTTAAAATTCCTCAGCCTATAAAGAGTACTTGAATCTAATTTTACTATTTGAATCTAATTTGACTTTAGAGGAATTATAAAGTGTTTTATTTTATAATTAGGGTTTCCACTAAATTTTCTACCATGACTCCAAATCAACTATTTTCTTAAAAAATTCTTTAAAAGTAAGATCTTGGTCTTAACAAGTTAAAGTAAATTATTTAGACTATATGGATTTTATTTGTCTCATTTAATACAAAAGTATTTGTTTCAATCTTTAAAAAGCTTGAATAAAGAGGGAAAACGAATGTTGTCATAGCTATAAAACCTCTACATAAGTATGATGTAGAAGTTGAAGATATTATTACTCTTGTTATTTAAATAAACAAGATTTATGAATACAAGGATGGAGAACAAAGGAGGAGGAGGAGAAATTTTGAATTTTGGAAAGGTGGGAGTTTCCTGCAAGTCAACTTATGTGGGAACGAAGGAGAGTGCAGAAGGTGTTGAGGAATGAAAACCTCCAACGGAGTCTGTGCTAGCAAGGAATTCCTATGATTTTAGCATGGGAAAAGATTAGATGGGTTGAACATTTATTATCCCATAAAAGGAAAAGGATATTTTTGAGGGGCCCCCACTGGAGAATGATAAGTGGATGGATTTTTTTAGTGTTATGTTGAAAGGAAAGGCCATTTCTTTGGTTTCACATGTTGTTGACCCAATTTCAAGGGCTTGTTCTATTTCTATTTTTGATTCCTAGTTGAGAAAATGGTGACATCAATGGAATTCTCATTAATTGGCAAATTTTTTGGTCCTCTTCCTAATATTGATTCTATTCGAGCTTGGGTGGCCCATAAATGAAAAAATAAGGCTCATGTTGATATTTAAACTATTACAAAAGGTTTTTTACCCTTCATGTTTATGTGTGAGGAGGATTTTTGTTCTATCTTGTATGAGAAACTTGGATGCTTGGGAGGGATTCTCTTGTACTTAAAATATCAGAACCAGGTGTTTCCCTCCTTGATTGGGTTTGTGTTGCTACGCCTTTATAGGTTAGACTCGCTAGGTTACCTTTGGATTTTTGGGATGGGGAGATTTTTAGAGGCATCACTACTTATTTTGGGAAGATAATTTTAGTATATCCTATGAAAAATTCAAGGAATAGGCTGGTTTATGCACATATTTGTGCCAATATAAAATAATAATCTCAGCTTCAAGGGGAAGTGTCCATAAATTCTAAGTTTGGTGTCTTGACTAAATCTTTAGAATTTGAGTCGACCTGTTTTACTTGTTTCCATTGCAAAAAAACTAGCCATTGGAAAAAAGATAGTCGATTGAAACAAGAAAAAATGAAAAATTCTAAGATGTCCTAGAGGAAAAAGGATGATAGTTAGAAGAAGAATGAGGAGGCTACTCAAGTCAATGTCAAAGGATCAGAAGGGGATTCAAATTGTAATAATTCAACCTTACAATTTGAGGCTGAAATCTTAAAAGATATCAAGGTTGGGATTCATCGTGGGGATAAATGAACAGAAGAAACAAATAGGTTGCATCTTGGTGGATAGGAGGCTCCCTTATATTTGAAAGGATGCCTTTTATTGATCCTCTTAGGGTTGTCATTTTGGATAGAAACCCTAATGTGCAAGTGTTAGGGATCAATCTCATGATAAATCTATTGAGTGGATCGGGTGACCATGAAGAATCCTTTCATGGGGAAGTATATTTTGAAGTGGATGATTTCCATTCTCACTAGGGTAGCGATCGTATGACAACTAATAAAGATAGTACGATTAATGGGGATTTTCTATTTTCTCAAAATATGGAGGGGGAAGATGTTTTCCCTTTCACAATAGTCAAATTGAGAAATAAGCAAAAGCTTAACCCTCCTTTTTGAATGGGTAACACTAAGAGTAGTCTTAAAGTGGATTATGGTATAACTTCCAAAGGGTCTGGTAGACTTAAGTTTATCTAGACTCAAGATAAGATGAGTAAATATGATCTTGTTGATGGTTTGTAGTGAACTCTTCTGAAAATGGGACTTTCTAGCTCCCCTCCCTCCCTGAGATGAAGATTATGTAATGCAATATAAGGGAGTTTAATCACCCCCACAAGAATGCTCTTTTATCTAATCTAATAAGAGAGCATAAACCAAATATTTTTCTCATACAAGACAATGAAAATGCCCAAGTTGAAGCTTGCATATATTAAGTGGGCCTTTTATAAGAATACTAGAGTGCATTGTGTGGACTTACAAGGAGCTTTAGGTGGTTTGGCTACATTTTGGAACCTATGGATTGTTAAAGGCCCTGCTATTTTTTCTTCTTCAAATTATATTTCTACAAGAATTGATCATCTTAAGGATGATTTCTGTTGGGTGGTCTCTAATATTTACGGTCTGAATAATAAAGTTGCTAGGAGATCTCTTTGGGATTCCTTATCTACTTTCAGATCCCTAATTAGAAATGATAGATGGGTTGTTATGGGAGATTTTAATGCTCCAATTTATAATTTAGATAACAAAGGGGGTGCTTCCATTGCATTGGGTAGTAGTGAAGACTTTCTTGATTTTATTAATGCTCAGGGATTGTTAGATTTAGATCTACATGGTGCTTCATTTGCCTAGTGTAATAGAAGGATGGGGGAGGAGCTTATTCAAGTTACATTGGATACAAATTTTGTGTCCCCTTATTGGCTTAATCACTTTGACTACAAACATTCTTCTTTATCCCGTATTGGGTTGGACCACTTTTATTTTTCTTTTTTGGTTGATAAAGTCTATAGAAAGAAGAATTTTCCTTTTAGATTTGAGAATATGTGGACATTAAATCCTATTTTGTAGAAAAATACTAAAGAATGGTGGGTTGTTGACATATAGGGAGATATTATGTATTAGGTGGCCAATAATCTTGTTGTGGTTAAAACTAATATCTATAAATTGAATAAATACTCATTTGGGCACATTTTTTCTAATAAGGAGAGATTAAATAAAGATCTTTATTATGTCCAGGTGTGAATTCAATCCCAGGGGGCGCATGGGGATCTTATGAAACAAGAAAGTTTGATTTTATCCAAGTTGCATGACATCATTTCTAAGGAAGAGGAATTCAAGAAATACAGGTCAAGGTCTATTTGGCTTAAAAGCGGGGATCAAAATAATAAATTTTTTGTTATGTCTACTCTTAAGAATAGGGAAACTAATAGAGTACATTATATAAAGATGAATGACAAGATGTTCAAGAAAGATGAAGAGATAATGTAGGTTCTCATAAATTTATTCTCCTCACTTTTATCTAATGAATGACCTCTTGATCAAGAGGGACAATGAGATATTCTTAAAGAGATACCCTCCAAGATAACTGTGGACATGAATTGTTATCTGAATAGGATTCATTTTGATAAATATGTTTTTGATGTTGTATTTCCTTTGGAGGTAATAAGACTCTTGGTCTAGATGGGTTCCCCATATTTTTTTCAAACTTACTAGGATGTGGTAGCTAATGATAATGTTGGTGTTGTTAAATATTTTTTCCAATCAAGATCCATTTTGAAAGAGTTGAATGCTACATTCATTGTCCTCATTCCAAAAAACCGAGTGCTAATTGTTTTTAAGTTTTTAGGCCAATCAACTTGTGTAATTTTTTTTACATAATTTTTCCAAAATCCTTGTTCTTCAATTGAAGTATGTTCTTCCTTCTCTTGTCTCTTTTAACCAAAATGGTTTTGTTCCAGGAAGAAAAATTCTTGACTTTATTATGATATTTCATGAGAACATTCATTTCCTGTCTATTAACAAGAAAGCTAGTTTTATTCTTAAGCTTGATATCCTCAAGGCTTATGATAGGGTTAATTAGAGTTTTCTTCTAAAAGTGTTGGATGATTTTGGTTTTAATGATTCTTTTATAAGGTTTGTCACTCAATTGATATCCAATGCTAAGTTTTCAATAATTATTAACAACTATCCCATGGGTTTCTTCCCCTCTTCACATGAGCTACGACAAGGGGATCTATTTCCCCTTTCATTTTTATTTTGATGACTAAAATATCAAGAAAATTTATTCAAAAGAAAGTTTCCATAGGGAAATTAAAAGGCTTATCTCCTTCCCCTCCTGATATTGTTCTCTCATAACCAATTTATTGATGATACCATACTTATGGGGGAAAGTTCAATTGTGGAGGCTAAAAATTTAAAGGGTGTGATTCAATTATATGAAAATGTGTCTAATCAGATTGTTATCCTTCCAAAAAGTTCTCTCTTCTTTCTTAATACTACTAAAAGAAGACAAAAAGGGATTTCTTAGATATTGGGGTGTAAGATTGATAGTTTCTCTTCAACCTATTTGGGTCTCCCTTTTTGTGCTAATGATATCCTAAATTACTTCTGGACAAATCCTATTGAAAGGTTCGAGACTAAACTTCCTGACTAGAAAGGGAACCTCTTAAGTCAAGTTGGTAATATCTAATTAGTTAAAGCTTCTTTGTATAATTTTTTGGTTTATTCTATGAGTTTGTTTGATGTTTCCAAAAAATATTAGATTAATTAGGAGTATATCTGAAGGAATTTATTTATGGACTTGAATTGAGATTAAAAAAAAAAAAAGAATGTACCTTGTTTCCTAGGAGTAAGTCTATCTACCAATAAATATTGGAGGGATAGATATTCAAAAGATTAAAAATTTAAATAAGGCTCTTTTAGCTAAACAACATAGGAGAAGTTTTAACAGTGGTAATGAGTGGACCAAGATTAGTCGCAACAAATATTTGAATGGATATATTTGTATCAGGGACTTGTGAGCCAATGACAAACCTATGATTTTATGTTCAACCTTATGGATACATATTATGGAGAATAAGGATCTTATCACAAAGGGAATTAGATGGTCCCTTGGTGATGGAAATTTTTTTTTTATATGGGATGATTGGTGGATTAGGAAAGCTCCTCTTTCCTTGGTTCCTTGAGAAGCTTAGTTTAGGGATGTTTGTATTTAGAGAATTGACTACTGGGTGGTAGATTACATTCAAAATCATAATTGGGTAAATTTAAGAGATGTCAATTTGGGTCTTGATTTTCTTTAGAACCTTCTTTCCCTGGTTCATATCCCTTTCTCTGCTTCTAAACATTCTTTGGTTAGGAATTCTACTTCTGATGGGAAATTTTCTATCTATATGCATTTCTAGATGAAAATTAGGGACTTGTTTTGTCGTTCTTATTGGGTGTTGGTATTGAGCCCTATGGTTATCCTAAAAGTCACTATTTTCTTTTAGCTTCAAGTACAAAATAAGTTCTTGACCATTTACAATTTGTGCATAAAATGTATGGCTATTCCAAATTGATGCTATCTTTGTGAACTGGATGCTGAGAATTCTTTTCATATCTTGTTTACTTGCTCCTATTCCAGAGAAGTGTGGTCTTTCGTTTTTAGGATGTGGTCAATATCATGGGTTTGCCCAAACTCTTTTACATAATGTTGGCTTTAGTGGAAGTTTCCTTCTTCTAATCATGCCTTTGTTTTATTTGGTCTCTAATGATAACTCATATTGCATGGGGCCTTTGGAAGGAGAGAAAACAATTGGATTCTAAGGGATTCTATTTTTTTCTACAAAAATTAAGGCGAGCAAGATTCAACTGGCCATTTGGGAGAATTTTGATGCGGCTTGTGGAAACTATAAAGTTGTAGGATCCCTATTAAAACCTATCAAGAAGAGTGGGATATTGTGTTAGGGTTTGATAGATATGAGAAATACAAAGTACTAAGATAATGTAGAAATATAGAAGACAGAAATAACAAATAACAAATAACAAAGAGATTTAACATGGTTCACCAAATATAGGCTACTGCTAGAATGTGAATTTGATGCTATCTAATGGTGTTGTAATTGATGTCAACATACTCATATCTTAGCTTCTATTGTATCAGTTACTATGTTTTTGACATAGTGTTGTATCGGTTGTTGAGTACCGACAGACTGGTGTATCAATTTGAGTGTTTGGTGTGTTCATCGATAGCTTGTGGTCCCTAAAATCTACATTATGGTAGATTGTATGCTTATGATTTTATCATATGTGGATGTATTTCAATTCACACTTTGGTTTTGTAACTTAATATTTGTATTCATTAGAATGATGTACCTTGGGGAAGGTGTTGTATAGCATGGTGTGTTGTATTGGTCGTGTTGACCCTCATTTCATTCCTTCCCACCATGGGAATATTTTGGTGTGACCTATTTAAAATTGTGTATCCAACCTTGTGGATCTCATGGTGTTGTATAATTAAGGCATGAACATAAGAAAGATAATATATACAAGTTTATAAATGTGTATCTTATGTATGTAGTATATACGAAGTGACTATGCCTTCATGTGAAGGAGATACATGTTCATGGAGAGAAGTATGTAGATCTTAGAGGTGGATTCTACTCCTTTTCATATATTTTGACAGTGATCCTCTATGTATAAAAATTGATCCCTTCTATATTTATAGTGATCCCTTGTGTAATGTAGATAGTAAGTGTGGTGGGTTTCACAATCTAATATATGCTTATAAGGGAAATACAAGGTTCCCCAAACTCTCCAAAGAGAAAATGTTTCACAAACAACTCAATAACCTTCCCAATGAACAAGGTGGATGTATTAGGCCTAAAAAGGTGGATTCAAAAGGTTTTAACAAGTTTTTGGTTCCCATGAAAAACCCAACACACAGTTCCTCCAAATTGTCTACTAGGCCTAATAGCATTCCTAGTAGGTCTCCAGCGACACAAAAGTGAAGTTTTATCATAACTTTTCTAAAGCACCAGAAAAAATCTCTATGGTTTCTAATACCCATTTCAACATACGTTAACATATCCAAAACTTGGCATAGGTTTTTTTGGACCCACCAAGAGATACTCAGACTGTACCCCTACTCCAAGCATAAAAAGTGGTCATTTTACAAAGAAAGTATAAGCTAAATTTTCTCCCAAACTTAAAGACTCTCATAATTCCTAAGGAATTACTATAAACCAGGGATTATCCAATCAATCTGGTCCTTAGACGTCTGTAAGTATGAAACCCCTAAATAGGTCTCTCAAAAGCCCCCAAAGCTAGGAATTTCTCAATGTATGCCTCCCACTCACTTCTAGGCTTAACCAATGGTGGATTCACCATTCATACACCTTCCTAAGACAAACCCACAACACATTATTTTGTTCTTCTAAGGCCAATTCTTCGTTGCTGCTCTATTCCAAGCAATTCCTTCAAGTTCCAACATACCAATTGGGTGTTCATCTTGCCAAATCAATTATTTTGCATAATATTGTGTTATAAATGTATTATACACTTTATAATGGTATAATTACATGATAATAAGTATTTTTGCATTCATGGAATAATATATTTCATTGGAAAAGACCAAACTGTCAAGGGAAAGACAGTAACTTTGTGAATACAGTCAGTATAAATGAATTAGAACTAAGACAAATAAACTTTTAGAGCATTCAAACTATAAAACATTATTATAATAATACTCCTAATACATTAGAAATACCAATATAACCTAGATGATTTCAAATCATGCAAAGAAATGATTAAAATTCTGATATTTATTGAATTTTCTGAGACAGTCTATATAATAGTAAATTCCCTAATTTTGTCTGACCATACAATGGCCCTAAGAGGATTTATTGACATACAAAAAAATCTCCCCAACTGATTTGGATTGGTTTCATGGCTTATTTAAGAGTAAAACACTCTAAATCAATGTTCCCTCCTAATTGCATTTAACTGTTGGAATTCAAATATTTGAATTACCAACTTATAAATTTGTGCTTATTTCATAAAATTAACACTTTTAATTGCATGGATTCACTTCCTAGGATCTATTTGACCTTTTTGAATAAATACAGACCCTAATTGAACCCACTAACCAACTTATATCTCTTGTTGGCACTATTGGACACCCTTACATCATTTTTGGTCCTAAGTCCTTTATCAGACTTCTAGAACTTATTACATTATTGACGAATTATTCATTACATATTGTCATTATTGGCTTCAAGATCTCCCAATTGACTTGGAGAAATGTCTTTTCTCCTTTTTCTTAATTAGGTGTCATAATGACCCTAGATGTTTATAGAGGTTCTCCTACACCATACACCCCACCTTCAAAGCAACTCTTGTCCCAAGAGGGAAGAGATGTTGTCCTTTTGCCACCCATCCTTCTAGATGAATACCTACAAATTCTCACTTGAAACTTGTCATCCTTCACATGCCTACAACCTTTATTCAAATTGTTAGAAACACAAAACAAAACGTGATCATGGTCACCACCAATGGTGACATTCTGCTTTGCTAAATTAGGATAGTCATCATGAGTCCTTTCAAACTGCCTGTTCTTCTACTCCTTAGGATCAAATAGACCCCTTCCACTTCCCTCCATAGACATACCTATATCACCCTTCCTTCGTGACATAATAGGACATCAATGTGTTCCTATAAGAACTCCACTTTCACTCACTATCTATTTCAAATCAGAATCCTTGCACTCCTTAGCATCAACTACACTTTTGATCACCACGAATGAAGTCTTATGATTCATACTTGAATCCTTAGATCCACTCCTTGTCTACCCCTATAAAGTAACATACTTCTTTGCACAAAACCACACAATTCTTTCTTCTTCAATATCATCATCGGATAAAGGAGTAAGTGTGAATTTCTACCATCCTTATGCACAACATACACATTTGATAAACTAAAATGCAATGTATTCCTAGAGGCTTTTCATGGCCTTACAAGAATAATATGACAACATGTCATAGGGATTATATCACATAAAGCCCTATCACTATATGCTCCAATTGAAAAATCCATATATTCTTGTTCCCTAACAATAATGTTTTTCTCATCACTCACCCATGATACCTTGTATGGTTTAGCAATGGGAAATATTTTAAAATTTAGTTTGTTTACCATCTCATAAGATACCAAATTATCAAAAGATCATTTTGCAAATCTTACCATGACTTTCACAATTAGTTTTAAAAATGGATACGTTAGCCTCCTTTTGCATGTGTTGTCTTCTTATCACCATCAATAAGTCTCCTTCCATGATTGGATCTACTACTAGTGATACTATTTCTTCCTTTTTGTCCTCTACTTCATCTTGTGTCAAGGTGACTCTTCTATCCACCTTCTTAAAGTCTACACCTTTCTCAGGACACTTGTAGGATTGATTCCCTACTACTCCACATGTAAAGCATGTACCCGTGAATAAACCACTACCCATACTATATCTATTGCCTCCTCTTTTTCTTTTATCAGAAAGTACCTTCTTGCCTTTGTCATTTTTATTTTTCACTTTTCCTTCATTGGAACTTCCACCTCTTCCTCTATTTTCTTAAACTCTTCCAGTTCCTTGTCTATCTTGTCTCCTTCTCAACTTGTCTTCATCCTTCATGGCTAACTTGAAGCACTCCTCCAAGGTTCTAGGTGTAGCCATAGAAATTTCATCTTGAATGTTGTACCTTAATCCTCCAAGGTAACATTCTACCTTCTCTTCCACATATTCATCATGTTCTTCTCTTATATCCAACTTGTGATTTTCCTCAGTATACTTTGAGACATCTATGTCCTTTTTCCTTAGTCATGGCATCCTCTTGTACAAGTGTACTTTGTAGTCTTCAAGAAGGAACTTTTCCTTCATGCTCTCCATCATTCTTGTCCATGATGTGATCTTATACCAACCCTTCTTCATTCTATTAGCCCACAAGTTATCCCACCATAATAGTGCATGTCCTTTCATTCCAGACTTAGCAATCTTAACCTTCATTCTATCTTCAACATCATCACAATCAAAAAAAAATTTCTAGAGCACTGAACCTATCCAATAAAATTTTATCATCCATCTTACCATAAAACATAGGAATTTCAACTTTTACGTTTGATTCTCCAAGATTAACTTCATTCAAGATTCTTTCCAATCTTGCATCCGTGGGATCAACAAGTTCCTCTCTTGCTACTACAAATTGTTCATCTTCATTGTCTTCTCCATTTACTTGTTTGTATACAAGGTTATTCAATGTTTCAACTTATTCTCTTAACCTTCTATTGTCTACCATCTTCTCTCTTACCATCAAGTTAAGCATTTGTGACCCTCTGAGTGATCCCATCTTCATCTCCTTCTGAGATCTCTGAAGTATAGATCAACTCTGGAACACTCTAAGAGGAATGAACACTACAAGGCTTCAAATAAAGATCAATTCACCAAAGACCTCAAAAGGAATTTCTCAACTCTTCACCTATGATGAGCCTAGGCTTTGATACCACTTGATGCAGAGGGTAAGAGTGGCGGGTTTCACAATCTAGTTTATTCTTATAACGGAAATATAAGGTTCCTCAAACTCTCCAAAGATTAAATATTTCAAAAATAGCTCAAGCACCTTCCCAATGACCAAGGAAGATGTCTTAGGCCTAAAAAAGGTGTATTCAAAAGGTTTTAAAAATTTGGTTTTGAAGCAACACCCAACACATAATTCCTCCAAATTTTCTACTAGGCCTAATAACAATCCTAGCAGTGACACAAAAGTGAAGTTTTCTCACAAATTTTCCAAAGCACTAGACAAAATCTATATGGTTTCTAATACCCCTTTCAAAATAATTTAACATATCTGAAACTTTTCAGAGGTTATTTTGGACCAACAAAGAGATACTCAGAATCTACCCCTACTCCAAGCATAAAAAAGTGGTTATTTTACAAAGAAAGTATAAAATAAATTTTCTCCCAAAATTCAAGACTCTCAAAAGTCCTTATAAATGACTCTAAACCAAGGGTTATCCAATCAATTTGGTCCTTAGACCTCTGCAAGTATAAAACCCCCAAATAGGTCTATCACAAGGCCCAAATTCTAAGGATTTCTCAATATATGAATCCTACTCAGTTCTAGGCTTAACCAATGGTGGATTCACCATTCATAAACAATAATAAGACAACCCACAACACCAGATGTGGTCCTTCTTAAGGCCAATTTCTCGTTGCTTCTCTATTCCAAGTAATACCTTCAAGTTCCAACATACCAATTTGGTAATCACCTTATTAAATCAACTCTTTTGCATAATATTGTGTTATAAATGTATTATGCACTTTAGAATGGTATCATTCCACAATAATTAGAGTTTTTTCATTATTGGAATGATACATTTCATTGGAAAAGACCAAATTGTCAAGGGAAAGACTGTGACTCTGTAAATACAGTCAATATAAATTACTTAAAAATGAGACAAATAAACTTATAGAGAATTCAAATGATCCACAATTATGATAATAATACTCCTAAGATTTTATAAATACTAATATAACTTAGATGAATTCAAATCATGCAAAGAAATGATCAAAATTCTAATATATATTGAGTTTTTTGAGACAGTCCATACAACAGTCAATTGCCTCATTTTCTCTGACCATACAATGGCCATAAGAGGATTTATAAACATACAAACAAACTTCCCCAACTGATTTGGATCAGTTTCATGGCTTAGTTAAGAGTAAAACACTTTAAATCAATTTTCCCTCCTAATTTCACTTAACTGTTGGAATTCTAATATTTGAATTTCCAACTTACAAATTAGTTCTTATTTCATCAAATTAACACTTGTAATTGCAAGGATTCACTTCCTACAATCTATTTGACCTTTCAAAGAAATCTAGATGCTAATTGAGCCCACTAATCAATTTAGATCTCTTGTTGGCACTATTGGCCACCCTTACACAATTTTTGGTCCTAAGTCCTTTATCAAGACTTCTAGGACTTATTACATTATTGACAAATTATTCATTATATATTGTCATTATGGGCTTCAAGGTCTCTCAATTGACTTGGAGAGATGTATTTTCTCCTTTTACTTCATTAGGTCTCATAATGACCATAGGTGTTTGCAAAGGTGCTCCTGCACCATTGTGTATCAATAGTGAGCCCTTGAGTATTGGCAATGAGCCCCTTTATCGATAGTGAACCGATTGATAGTGAGTCGACCGATAGTGAGCTTTCTTGTAGTGATCATTTTTGGTAGTGAGCATTTGTATCAAATCACTTATTCGGTGTCACGTTCATAGATGTTTTTACATTTCATGAGAATTAGCTTCTCCATGGTTTTACCCAACTTGGTGTTTCTACCTAAAATTTGGCGTTCTTTGTTTTTTTGTTCTTGTGCATTTCATATTTATATTTTTTATGGATGTAAATGTGATAAACTAAAAAAATCTTATGTTGTTATTGGAACTGTTTAAGTTTTAACCAACAGAGAGAAAATTTTGTAAAGTTGTGTGGGAATAACTTATTCACCCCCTCTTAGTTATTTGAACTATTCAACAATCGGTATTAGAGCTTGGTTCTTCTATGAAGAAACTTAACCATTTGAGGTAGACCTGATGTCACACAAATTGAATATTCCTATTTTTGATGGATTAGACTACAATCCATGGAAAGATGAAATGAATGGATACTTGGTATTAGTTGTTTACAAGACATGGAAACATGTAGAGTCAAATTATGTTCCTCCACAAAATGGAGCGACTACTCTAGATAAAATTGAGTAATGTGTGGAAAATGAAAATGTGAGGTAGGTTCTTACTAGTTCCTTATCTAAGACTAAATTAGATAAAGTAATTTAATTGAAGACAACTTATGAAGTTTGGGAAAAGTTGAAGGAAATTTATGAAGGAAATGACAGATTCAAGTTATCTAAGATGTTGATAGCTAAGAGACAATTTTGAGAACCTAAGAATGGAAGATGGTGAAGATATTAAAAGCTATTTTCAAAGAGTTGAGAATTAATTTAATGAATTCAAGAACCAAGGAGCCACTATTACCGATGATGACTTCATGGAGAAGATTTTGATGACATTACCAGACAGTTATAGTGACACAATTTCAACAATTGAAGAGGTGTATGATTTGATGAAGTTTACCAAAGAACACTTGTTTGGTACCCTGACCACATTTAAGCTAAGGAAGTTTGGAATAGACAAGAACAGATTATAGACAACATTCAAAGATAAAAATTCAGAAGATGACCCCGAGGGTGATGATGAAGAAGAGTTTGAGACTAACTTTGCAAGAATATTGAAGAAAGATACCAACAAGTACAAAGGTATGTTACCCCTAAAATGCTTTAGGTGTGGTAAGATTGGTCAATTTGATACTATATGTCTTGAAAAATCTCCTAGAAAAAAGTTCCAAATATTCAATAAAGAGACTTACTATGTGAATGAAGATGCTAGTATGTCAGATAATGAATCAAACAATGAGGATCTCTTATTTTATGTTAAAGAAGAAGAGAAATATGAAGTTAGTATCACTAAAATTTGTACTAAAGTTTTTTATTATTGCAAGAAATTATTATGAAGGGACCCGAAACCCTTTTACAAAACTATTACAAAAGATATTTCAATGAATACTCCCACCAACAACAGAACCAGCCAATCCTTAGAAGAAATCCAGCCAAAAGCCAGCAAAACAAAACTTATAATAAAAAGAGAAACAAAACTAATCCATATTTTTTAAGTTCACAAAAACCTCCTCTTCAAGTTGGATCCTCCTTTGAGAGACATTATTCAGATCCATGATGTCCTATGAAACAAGAGTGGTCTTTTTCTTCATGTTGGCTTTGGTTCTTTTTCCCAGACCCATAGTATCTCCAATAGACACCTCTTTGTTATGTTCATGGTCCAAAATATCTCTTTCTTGATGATATATTTCCAGACTAGCCACCAGGGCATTCATTTTCTTTACCAATGGTATAAGTATCTTATGGATATAGTCCATTATCTTCCTAAGGGTGGCATCCATTTTTTCAATCCTTTGGTTCATTTCCTTTAGATTTTTATTGAAGATTTTCCTAGTTCTCTCCTCCACATCCACATACTTATTGATGTATTCCTTCATAAAATTCTTCTCATTAGAAGACCAGAGAGAACAAGAAGAGGGATCAGGAGAAGACTAAGAGACTTTGTTACCTTTTTTTAGCTTCATTTCCTCAAATTTGGATGATAGGGCATAACACTTCAAGCTAAGAATCTTTATCTCATGGAAGACCCATCTTATAAACCTAAAGGAATAAATGGAGCTAAATTTAGCAGTTTTCATAAACACAAAAGGAAATTCCCTGTTATCAATGAAATAACCAAGACTGAGCTGCACAGAGGAAGATTGAGAAGCTCCCTCATTCTAGGATAAATACTTAGACTCCATAGAGTGGGAGGGTTAGAATGAAAAATAATGTTCAATGGAGCTCTCATAATCCACTAACCAAAGAACTTTACCTTTTCCTACATCATTATTACAAATCTTATTTCCTTCAGAGCCAGGTGAACATTTTCCTTTGTTAGCTCTTTTATCCTTTTTGTTGTTAGCAGAAGAGGGCATAACCATACTAACATCTTTAGATATTTTTCCTTTGTTGTCTCCCACAACCACCTTCTTACAAAATTTTTTTTCTTATTATCTGAGGGAGGTGAGGCAATATTCTCTTCTTCATCCTACTCAGTGTTCCACCCATCTTCCACCATAGTATTTCTGGCTTTAGAAGTACCAACCAACTTCTTCTTGGGGGGAATCCTAAATTTTTTAGCCAAAGGGGGAGGGGAATAATTATCCTCATATTCTATCTCCTATCACTCCTTAACCCCACCAATCATTTCCTCCCCATCACCTATAGAAACAAATAAAAATCAAGGGGAGATTGAGGAACCCTAGTACAAAAGTGCTCAAATATTAACAAGATTAAACCTTGATGAAGAAATAGTTTTTTAGGGTTCTTCCTAAGGTCATTGATGCTATGGTTAAGAGCAAAGAGTAAATAATAAGGAAAAGAAATCAGAACCCTATGCCTAAATTGATATATAATCAAAAAATGATATTCGTAGACTCTAGTGAACCTTCCATCTAGAGTGAAATATTCCAAATAGGCTTCAAAGTGTACCTCCAAATAAGTTCTATTTGTTTAGGTTCATAGTGAGAATTGTTACCTTTCACAAGAAAATCCTTTTCCTTGTTAGTTTTGGGGAAACTATTAACAAAAAAATCTGAAACCTTCATGTCTTTGCAAAATTTCACTACTTTTGTGTGAAGGCCAGTCACCTCAGCCACAAGGTTCTCATCAATTATGACCTCCTTTCCAAAAAAATTTAGAGTTTCATTCTTCCACTCTTGAACACAGATCCTAGAGACCTTCTAATCACATCCTTGGATCTTTTCAAGGTAGGAGCTGACCCCTCTCCTCAACCTGTACCAAATTGTGGCATTATTCTTCCATTCCTCATAGGTAGCCGATTCAACTCTTCTCAGATTCTCACCCATCTTCACATTGACAGAGCCAAGTGAAACCAAATACAAATTCTAACAAATGTAGAACAAAATGCAAGCAAGTCCTATACAACCATAGATTGTCTACAAAGAATGCAAGATATTATTAGCAATAAATAACCTCTACTTAGTTGGATGAATGCCACCTCAAACATTGATACCAATACTACCACTTTGCCATTTATATAATCAAATCTAAGGTGAGAAATAATGTCATCATTCAAATTATTGTCCCCTTCCCAAATTTATATTTCCTTAAGGTTGACACCAAGGTTGGAGAGGCCATTAGATACCTTATTGGTGTCACGATAGGAATGGGCAATGTGACGAACTTCAAAGGTTTGAATAATAGCTATTGAGTCATTAATTATATGATCAATAGTCCACAAAGCCTTGTACTCACCTTTCAAACACTTTATTATATTATTAGAGTCTCCCTCAAACCACACTTTTTTGCAATTTAGGCTACTGAAAATATTTAAAGTTTGGAAGGTGCCCATGGCCTCTTCAAGGTGGCTGGACTGAAATCTCAAGGGCAGCGTGACCAACAAAATACAAATTCAATTTTCATCTCTTATCGCTCCCCCACACCCAACCAGCACAAGATTCTCCTTAGCCACTCCATCAAAATTAGTTTTAATCAAGCCTCTGAGAGGGAAAAGGAAAACCAAGCCATCTCTAATCTTTTTGACTTTGCCCAAGGATTTAGAGATATCCATATTAAGGTTCCATTCTCTCTATATCATGATGTCTTCATCCTTGCAGAGAGATCTTGGTCTGATAAGTAAGAGATATTTTCCACAGGAAGTCATTAAAAAAAACCATCTAATAGACCAGACAGCCTTTAGAACATGATTAGATGAAGGGAAAAAACATTGCATAAAGAAATCTTAAATGGTCCCAGGGAAGACCAAATAGAGGTTCCATCTTTGAAGGGTCCTAGACCAAATCTCCTTCAAGAAGAAAAAATGGATTAGAAAATGAGAAGTAGTTTTTTTGGCCTCCATGCATAAAATAACACCTATTAGGGAGGATAAATTGTAATACTCTCTCGAATGACTATACTATTATTTTTGAGTTGGAAATTTTGACATAAACTATATGATTTCAGTTGTTTACATTTTGGTAGATCTAGATGATATTATGCTTAGTTAGATGTTTTGATATATATGTGTGTGTGTGTGTGTGTGTGTGTGTGTGTGTGTGTGTGTGTGTGTGTGTGTGTGTGTGTGTGTGTGTGTGTGTGTGTTNGTGTGTGTGTGTGTGTGTGTGTGTGTGTGTGTGTGTGTGTGTGTGTGTGTGTATGTGTGTATTCATGATTAATTTCTTTATGAAAAGGAATTATTATATGCAATAAATGGAATTCTAACCTTTAACACTTATAATGTGTTATTTTGACTAAAGTGCTTTCAAGAATCTTTTATGATGTTTTAATTTTGGCATATATGTCAGATGTGTTTTCATGACTCTGGACAAAGTCATAGTTACTCACTTAGCTGAAGCCCACATGATGTATCGATCCTAGTCATCTATTTTCAATGTCTTATATATGTATATATATGTTTCTATGCACATGTATCTCTCCTTGGTGATGCAGGATTACAAGTACCAAGCATCGTCTCCACCTGGCTCCACAGGTCTGAGCATGCTCTTTAAATCCTCAATTATTGTTGTGAGAGAGATAACACTTGGTTCCACAAGACTAAGCCTTACCTTGATCCCTGTTCCCAGGTAGGGTCCTTTTGGGAATTGTCTTTTATTATGGATTGATGTCTGTTTATTGATGCTTGGCATTTGGTCAATTATGGATATTTGTTATTGTCCCTAGAGCTAGGTTAATATTATTTGTGGTTGAACTATGGTTAATAATTATTGGATGGTATGATGAATTTATATATGCATGGTAATATAACTTTTCTAATGTATTTAAATAATGCACGATTTTAATAGTATGTGCTTCGTTATATATACACATAGGCATATGGGTGCACACATATGCATATGTCTATATATAAATATATTTCTGTAAATTCTATAAATATGCCTATATTAATGTTTTAGTAATTGGATGTGTGTATGTAATTATTCATTATATGCCTTTCTTGTTTTAAGAAAATAAATTAATTGTCTTATGAAATTACATTACTCTATTGATAAGGAAAGTAATAAATCAAAGTAAAAGTTGGAATAAATAATAAAGAGTTACCTTAAGCATGAAATAAAACATAAATTAACTAAGGAGGTAATTTAATTAAAGTGTTCTCGGGAAACTACCCATGCTTTAATATTATCTAAGGACTATTAATTTCAAAACTAATAACCAGTAAATAGTTATGGATGGTTGCATCGGTTGAACTTCCCGAGAAACCAATCTTGCAACATATTTATATTAAGGTAATATAGTAAGTAGGGGTTAGGGGAAGAAGGACGGAGGAAAATTATACTCAGAGAACTTTATACTTATTTGAAAACTATTAGAAGGATAAAGGGAAACATTGGGAGAGCATCTGATTGGTTAAAAGGCTAGAGGAGTATAGGCTCAGGAGAATAAAATTGGATTGTGTTAAAGGTTCTCTATAGGACTCCAGGTAGGCTCTACCCAAAAAAGAGCATCCTATCTATTTAATTACTATGATTGTTTACTGTCTTCTGTGGTTATATGAACAATGGAATTCCTTTGTGTGTATTTAAATGTTTATGCTATCTCATATGAATTGCAATAATGGAAGTATGCTTGATAATGAATTTAGTTTATGAGTTGTTGTATATTTTTCTTCTCTGTGTATTTCCTTCTTAGAATGTATTTGTTTTCTTACAGAACCCCATTCTGTAGATGATATGTGTGTGCATAAATGTTGACACACTTCAATGAATCATTCCATCCAAGGTTGCTCAAGAATGAGGCCTCATATATCGATCCATAGCTCTCTAGTCATGGAGTGCAAAGGTTTAAAATAGAGGCCCTCAGATTGACCTAGTTAGTGCCTATGCAAGTACACCATGTAACGAGAGATTCAAATGCATGAAAATGAGATCTACTCTATATGATAACAATGCATGAAAGAAAATTAATCTAAATGATAACAATGCATGGCTAAATCTATGAAAGGAAATATAAATGCAAGATTAAT
>MU216742.1:3181-50513 GCA_018584345.1 Thuja plicata | reverse complement strand
GTACTATAAGCCAGGCTATGGCTTTGAGAACATAGACCAATGAGTCAAGGATTTGCATCCTTCTTCCTTTTGTCCTTAGGAGGGATAACCTAATGATTCACTCTCTAAAGAATCAACAAAGTGGACATTGTCCTGCTGACATACGTCCTTGATGAGTTTAGCTCATATATTTTAGTGACAAGTCTATTTGGAATAATTTTGAATGTTTTTGAAAACTTAGATGATGATAGATTATCAGACCCAGGTCTAGATCAGTGCCTATCCTTTGGGTTACAGAGTCAAAAGCTTGAAGTTTCACATAAACAAAACACTGTAAGATGCCTTAAAACCTACATGCAATTAGGATAAGTTTCCTTACAAATTATCTGATTACCTCTAACATACTGTATCAAATCCTTAAATACTGATATGCTTCCTGAAACTACTCACCAAACTTAGTTCTTTATATGAAAGAAACTTGCAAGTAATTAGATAGTCACCTTGTAACCAAAATGCTTCAGACTGCCTTACAATCTTAACATAAAAAAGCATAAATAGGAAATAAAGAGACAACAATAAAGAAGAGTAAAATTTCACCGTATTTTATTGATGTAATCCTTCTTTCATACATAAGAAAAAGCTTTGAAGCTTGAAAGAACACAGGCACAGATTTAGAAAGACGGATTCTTTACATTATATTTCATCCTCTTTTTTTATATAATAGAACTCTCTTCTATATATAGTTTTTCATACATCTTGGAATCCTTTTCAAAAGGATGCTACAAGCTTTGGATGGTCTCAGAAAACCTAACCCTAAAACTATAGAGGAGACAAAAAGAAAGAGAGAAAAGAAATAGTGGAATGACCAAGTCAAAAAGATAAAAATAGATATTCTTTTTTCTTCTCCCAATCTAGCGTCTTGAATCTGATAGTATACATGGTAGATGATAGAAGTTATGTCAAGTCTAGATGACCGTGCTTTTAGATTTACCTACATTCTCCTTTTGCAATAACTATCCTCTTTATCTTCAATAGTGAGGTACCAAGTAGTCATCCTTACTCATCGTCCAAAATTTCTTCTTCAACTACTGGCTTCTTTCTCTTGGGTGTAGTCATTAATTCCCATGCTTTCACTTCATCATCTGATGGCCACTTGAAGTCCTAAGTACTCTGTATTTGGACCTTTTTCCTGTCCCATCTTGCATCAGTAATATTTTTGACATCTACCAGAAACTTGTTGATGTCGGTCTCTGCCTTGAAAGCTTCGTCCAATATCTTATTGAACCCCTCTACATCAATATCTGTCCTGAAACAAATGCCTCATTACTAGGAATTTTACTGTCAAACTCACCCCTCTAGGCATCTAAGGCCTTTACTTGATCATCATCTCCTCTTAAAGAATGTATAAATCTGTTAAAATCATCAGACAAGAGGCTTAACTTTACCTCAATTTAGTTCAATTTGCCCTTAAAGAATGAGAGAGCAATATTAACTCTTTTGATCTCATCTTCAACTTCAGTCACTATTTCTGGAAAATATGATCTCAGGGCTTGCAATGATGCTAGCTTCTCAAATAATTGCACCCTAGTAGACCATTTAGTAAAATAGGGGTTGAGGATAGCCAAATACCCCATTACCTTAGTGTGCAAAGCTGGCAATTTGTTATAGGTATTGAGTACAACATCAGCTTTATCTTTTAAGATGTCAATTCTATGTTGTAACACCCCCTTCAATGCTCTTAAAGTAATTACATTTTCTTTCTCTTCCTCAACTTTTTCCTCAACCACCTCCATAGACTTTGCTTTGTCTTCAATTTGTAGGGGCTGTGGTTGTACAGGTACATACGTCACCTCAAGCTTTGTTTCCAATTCTTCCATCAATTTCTTTATCACTTGATCCCGTTGGTAAAGTTGCACTTGGCATAATTCTCTATCTTTTGCCAATGCACTAGTCTCTTCCACCAATGTGCTACACCTATCAGACAATTGTTTAGTTTTGTCTTCATTTAAATGAGCCCAGTGTGTCATGATTTGGGATATCTCCAAATCCCCTGTATTTTGCATAGTCCACACCATTTGATTGCCCACCATATTCTCCTGAATATTCATCACTTGGGGATTTTGAGCTTTTGGGCATAGGCACCACATTGCAAAGGCCTGAGACTTTGGGCTATACCCAAATCCTTTTATTACATCACCTATCTGGAATTCACTAGCCATCTTGAGGTCTGATTGTTTCCTTATTTGATCAATTATGAAGGTGGATGTTAAATCCCAACCCTCAGCCAATAGTATTCCACTTCCTAATACTAGTTTCCTGGCATCCTCTGGTGAAATATCCTCATTTTTAGGATCATAATTTTGCAAAGCCACCAATGCCTCATTAGTTGTGGTCTCCTTACCATCAACTATCAGCTATGCTCTTATTTGTTCTTTCTTATACCATCTGAGGAAGTCTTTGAACTCCTCATTTTTCACAAAGTTATCATCATTCAAAAATTCTTGTTGATGAATCAATCTCTCATCAATACATGCCTTAAGAGGCACTTCAACCTCATCATCTAAATCAGGTTGTTGTTTCTTTCCCTCCCTAATTGCTTTCCTTAGGTTATGATCATATAACCTATTGCCAAGTACTAATGCCTTAGCCTTATCTTTCTTCTTATTTTTCCCTTCAGTTGAAGGCTGACCTATCTCTAGTTTCTGCCACTTTGCATTAGGTTCTTCTATATCATCTAGTTGGGTAACTACTATCAAATCTACAATGTGGCCCTCTGCTCCCTGCAACTGTGGTATTTCAGAAATATCTTGCTGTGGTGGAGCATACCTAGTAGGACGTGCATAATCACTATCACTACTACTGTTATATTCAGATTTTGAATGATCAGGTGTCTGAGCACCTTTTTTATCAAGAACAGTATCAAGTTGTTCTATGAGCACATAATAGTTGTCTATCATGGCTTTAATCCTGTCAAAATATGGGAGATTAGGGTAAAAATCACCAAAAGCCATCCCATTTCTCTTTATTTGCCTCTCAAGATTCAACAACTCCTGACTCCTCAGTCTTCTTGTATGAATATCATCTTCATCTAAGATATTCCTTGTTGCATCTTCCTCTATACATTCACAGTGGACATTAGTATTGGGGATTGTAGGAGTATATAGTTTTCTTATCCCTACCATAAAACCTTCTGGGTCAATATATCTATAAGGATATGCCCCCATTCTATATCCTTCCAACCATTGACCCACTGCATCAATAGCACCCTTGCCAATTGTGAAGTTAAAAATCCGGAACTGCCTAGGGGTCAAAGTCCCCTTCTCATGTGGCACAAAATGCTCATTGTCTGTCAACAATAGCTGCCATATAAATTCCATTTCTGCCACTCTTGCTAGTACATAATATGGTAAGAGATGAGGTGGGTGAATACACCCGTATACCCTAATGATTGTATATTATTCTTCCAAAAAGAAATCACCCCAATTATGTTTTCCATCCCATCTATCTGTGTAGTCACATAGCCTAAGCAATTGCATAATCTTTAGTGGGATTCTTGTTCTGCTGATCCCCAAACTCTGTACTATTGGATACATGATCCAATTCTAAAAGGCACAATAATCATAGTCCCTAGAAGTGTAATTCCAAACCCTCACCCAAAATTGGATAGGATTTGGTCCTGCCTAGTAGAATCTCTAAGGGGCTAAATTATTAACATCCATGATAACAAAATTGAAATGCAAAAGGAGATGCATAAGAATGGAGTAATGTAAAAAATTAGGCTCCTTCTCCTTTGGGTTTTTCATCCTCTTCTATGTTGCAATGAAACCCTCATGCATTTCATCAATGATGTGCTGAATATAATCATAACTAGTATTGGAGTGGAACTCTTGTAGGTCCAACACCATCATCAAAATTCCTACATCAATCTTCTCTGCGTCACCATCTATCCCTAGCACACTACATAGGGCATAGGCAACATATTTGATATAGAAGTGTAGATCCTTATAATAATATGGGTTGGTCCCAGACATAGGATCCAAATATTTTCTCACTTCCTTTAGGATATGTTTCAGCAATTGGCTTCTAGCAATACCAGGCTTCAAAGTATATCTCTGTTGCTGCTTCGTCATGTCAATTTTGGTGGACATGGTGCTAAATAAGCTGAAGGATTGCATGAACAAATTTCTGTTCAATATTAATAAGGCAGTGCCATCATCCCTTTTGATTTTCTTGGACAAAACATCATAATTATTGGCGAGGTCTAAGAACAAGTCTACATCTACGAAGACATCAGGAACAATTAAATTGGCTAAACCACAGGTCCAAGGGTTTAATACTGGAATGGCCTTGTCAGAGTTCTTATAAAAATAATTGAAAATAGAAAAACCTGTTGTTCCTAGAGTAATAGCATCCCGAACATCTTGATAGTCATCAATTAGCACATTTGCATTTGCCCTTTTATTCTGAGTCGAACCAGGAAGCAAACAGAGGAATTCATCTAAATAATTAACTTTTCCTTTAGCCTCATCTTCCACCCTCTCACTTTCACTGCTGGTTGAGGCTACACTCACCACTCTGCTCATGTTTTCAGTGCTTGAATCTCCTCTTCTTTACTGGTACTGAAACAAATCTATCACTAAGGTCCATTGACTGCCTTATGCACAATTCTCTGGAAACAATGAACTTTTAAACCACAGAAAATTCTGCAAACCTTTGAATTTTTGCTCTGTCAGACAACTGAACTCTTCAAGTTTAGGAATTCTGAAAGAAAGGTGAAATGCAAATGAATAAGCCATCAACTCCTTATAGTAACTGTTTGTTTGAAGTACATAGCTCATGATTCTCAGAACATCAATTCTGTCTTTAATTCCACATACTGTGAACATAATTGAAAACCTAGCCATAGTTTCCTGAGTGTGACAGGAAAATCAAATCTATAAAACTGAATCCTCGACAAAACCTTATAAAATTCAAATGAGCTAACATGTCACCCTGGGATTGGCCTATTGTCATACATCTCAGCTACCCTTTTTCTGCACAGTAATCAAAATCTGAAAATCTGATTGGTCGATGAATGATTCATACTGACACATTTAATACTGCTGCCTTTTTATAGAATTTAGCATCAAGCGACCATGTGATTGCACCTATTTTGTCTGTTGCTGACCCCAATCCTTAACCCATGTTTTATCTGGAGACATGGTGACTACACAACTTCCTTACCTTTGCTAACCACAGTCACCACTTGGCGATCACACGACAATGAGGAAATCAAAGTCATGAATGGTTATCACTAACCCACACTTTTTTATGAGACTATGCGACAAAATTTAGTTGTTAAGTTCTGCAGTTATTTCTTAGTCACCAAATGTTATCTTTCTTTCACTAGACTGCGCGACTACCCTTAGTCGCCCGATCGCTGAATGAAGATGTTGAATGCAAAAAACTTCCTGAGACATCGTGACAAAGGTATCCTGCCCTTAAATTTATCTGACGACCTTGCGACATACCCTTAGCCACTGAGTCATGAGAACCTTTCTCCTTAGGCTCTTTTATTCTCAGACTTGGTGACTATTGTAGGATCTTTTAATGATTTTATTTGATGGTTTTCGCTTAATCGCCAAGTAACCTCTCATACCCTTAAAATATTCTGAGACCCTGTGACTAACAAAAACCCCTAATTAGTCTCGTAGTCGCTAAATAAACTTATACCTTTAAGCGATCATTCTGAAATCCATTTACCTCCTGACACATGTCTTATTTTGATTTGAAATCTGAGTTATCTGGAGACAACCCAACTGTACTTTATCCCAAACCACTAAAGGTTAGTCACATAGTCTCATGGGTTTTAACTTAACCGACATCTTTTCTAGAGACTGCGTGACTAAAGCTTTGCATCACACTTTACTTCAGACTTATTTAGCGACTACACAACAAAAGGAAATCACAGTGTCTCGTAATAAACTCTTAACTGCAGAAAAAATTTTGCGACCTCTCGACCTGCCTATGGGCCCCTTGATATATTAATATTCTGTTTCAATGATTACATGACACAAAGTAAATCATGAAGTCTGGGAAAGAAAAGGGAATATTCTATTTTAAGTTATGCGACTAAGTGATCAGAATAGAACTCATGACTTAAGTGAGGCAAAAAGGTAACTGAGAAACATAAGGGGACAATGCCTTAGGGTTTTTCTTCAAATTTGAACACTAAAAAAGAGCTAGGGTTTCGAGCCTTTTGAATATTTTCACAAGTTTAGGCTTTTAAACATGAAAACTTGGAGAGGAAAAACCACAAAACCGTGGGAAAGAAACCAAAACCTAGAATACAACCAACACTGGGATCGATTGGAAGACAGGGTTACCAAAAATGTTATAGGATATGGAACAACAGGTAGAGTAGATCAGGGAACACATTATTACCACACAGGATAGACAAAAGAAATATGTTGATGCTCACAGATCAGATGTCCATTTCTCTCAAGGAGATAGAGTGTTCCTTAGGGTGAGACCGTGAAAGAGTCCTATCCATTAAAGAAAAGGATCTAAGATGGCACCGCGATTTGTCAGTCCCTTTGACATCCTTGAAAGGATAGGACCAGTTTCTTATCGACTTGCCTTGCCACCCAGCCTCACTCGTATTCATGATGTATTTCATGTTTCTATACTTAGAAGATATATTCCTAATTTGACTCATATCCTGGACTTGAATGCTTTACAGGTAGTATATGGGCAGCTAGCTTTGGAGCCAGTATGTATTCTAAAACAATGGACTCTAACCCTTAGTGGTCATACTATAGATCAGGAAAGGGTCCAATGGGATCCTAATGACGAGGCCTCAACAACTTGGGAGGATGCTGCTAAACTTAGAGTTCACTATCCTTATCTATTTGTAGGCTTCTAGGAGTAAGCCTAATTCTAGTGGGGGAGGATGAATACCCTCTCAGATAATTATACTATTATTTTTGAGTTGAAAATTTTTGACATAAACTATATGATTTCAGTTGTTTACATTTTGGTAGATCTAAATGATATTATGATTAGTTAGATGTTTTGATATATATGTGTTCATGATTAATGTATTTATGAGAAAGAATTATTATATGCAATAAATGGAATTCTAACCTTTCCCACTTATAATGTGCTATTTTGACTAACGTGCTTTCAAGAATCTTTTATGATGTTTTACTTTTGGCATATATGTCAGATGTGTTTTCATGACTCGGGATGAAGTCATAGTTACTCACTTAGCTAAGGTCCACATGATGTATCGATCCTGGTCATTTATTTGCAATTTCTTATATATGTATATATATGTTTCTATGCACATGTATCTCTCCTTGGTGATACAGGATTGTAGGTACCGAGCATTGTCTCCACCTGGCTTTACAGCTCTAAGTGTGCTCTCTAAATCCTTGATCATTGTTGTGACGGAGATAACACCTGGTTCCACAAGACTAAGACTTACCTTGATCCATGTTCCCAGATTGGGTCCTTTTGGGAATTGATTTTTATTATGGATTGATGTCCATTTATTGATGCTTGACATTTGGTAAATTATGGATATTTGTTATTGTCCCTAGAGCTAGGTGAATATTATTTGTTGTTGAATTATGGTTAATAATTATTGGATGGTATGATGAAGTTATATATGCATGGTAATATACCTTTTCTAATGTATTTAAATAATGTGTGATTTTAATAATATGTGCTTGGTTATATATACACATAGGCATATGGGCGCAAACATATGCATATGTCTCTATATAAATATATTTCTGTAAATTCTATAAATATGCGTATATTAATGTTTTAGTAATTAGATGTGTGTATGTAATTATTCATTATATGCCTTTCTTGTTTTAAGAAAAGAAATTAATTGTCTTATGAAATTACATTATTCTATTAATAAGAAAAGTAATAAATGAAAGTAAAAGTTGGAATAAATAATAAAGAGTTACCTTAAGCATGAAATAAAACATAAGGTAAGTAAGGAGGTAATTTACCTAAAGTGTTCTCGGGAAACTACCTATGCTTTAACATTATCTAAGGACTATTAAGTTCAAAACTAATAACCAGTAAATAGTTACGGATGGTTGCATCGGTTGAAATTCTTGAGCAACCAATCCTGCAACATATTTATATTAAGGGAATATAGTAAGTAGGGGTTAGGGGAAGAAGGACGGAGGAAAATTATACTCAGAGAACTTTATACTTATCTGAAAACTATTAGAAGGATAGAGGGAAACATTGGGAGAGCATCCAATTGGTTAAAAGGTTGTAGGAGCATAGGCTAGGGAGAATAGAATTGGATTGCATCAAAGGTTCTCCGCAGGACTCCGGGTGCGCTCTACCCAGAAAAGAGCATCCTATCTATTTAATTACTATGATTGTTTACTATCTTCTATGGTTATATAAACAATGGAATTCCTTTGTGTGTATTTAAATGTTTATGCTATCTCATATGAATTTCAATAATGGAAGTATGCTTGATAATGAATTTAGTTTATGAGTTGCTATATATTGTTCTTCTCTATGTATTTCCTTCTTAAAATGTATTTTTTTTCTTATAGATCCCTATTCTATAGATGATATGTAGACTATCTTCCTAGTTAGAACTTTGTCTTTGGTGGTCACCTTTCTACACATTGCATGTTCGGGAAGAAACTAAGCATATTTTCCATAAGGGTAGATGGGTTTGAGGGATGCTTTAGAAGAGGAACTGGGGAATACCAACTGGGTATCTCTCTGATTTTACTTTCTTGGCCTCCATCTTATCTAGTTTTACCCAGAAGGTTGAATCTGAAGGTTGCTGTCCGGAGGATGCACAGGTCCTGACCACCCGCGCAAAATTGGGTACCACTTTCGTAGGATGCATGAACACTTTTTTAGTAAGAACCACCTACATAGGAAGCACCACCTATGCAAGAAGCACCACCTACGCAAGTTGTACCACCTACACAGATTAGGTCACCACCTGCGCAGCTTAGGGTTCCATCTGTGCAGGACTCTTCCAGTTGATGTTTAGGGTATTTAGAAGGATTTAGGGTTTGGTTTTGACCTAGGGTTGGCTCTAGAAGTTGTTCTTACTTGTAGAATACCCTATTTATACATTTTGTTATTTTTATGATCATTTATTAGGGTTAGGGTTGTTTCATGTACCCTAGGAACCATGTGTGACTTTATTTATGCTCCATGTGGATGTTAGGAACTCTTGTATACTATTTCTACTTATCCTTATGTGCTTCAATGAATTCAATAAAGGTAGGAAACCTAGGAACACTAGGTGAGTGGCTCACAGTGGAGGCTGGGGCCCTAAGTTGCTAGTACCAGGGTAACCCACTATGGAGTTGATTAATCCAATGATAACAATAATAATTTATGGGAAGGGAATTACACATTAATAAGATAAGACTCACCCATGTTAGTAGTTATAGTAAAGGCTACAGATGGGAGTGGGAGAAGGTGCTATTGCAATAGCACAATCAAACAGTCTCGTCCCTATGAGAGATGTTCAGTTCCGCATGTGACTACTTCGGGGCTGGGGCCCAGAATGGCTGACCAGGGTAACCCAAGGGCTGAGGGATATGTGATGACACTCACCTAGCATATCTGAGAGTTTCTACCGATGTGTTTCATGTTTTTGTATTTTTCTCATGTTTTCAATTATGTTTTGGGGAAATGTACTACTCTCTCCTTGGGAATGGCCTATTTATCACCTTCTTGTGTGGATCATGGTGTTTATCTCCTAGCCATAAATTTCAAACAATGGCAACAAATTTGAGAACAACCAAATTGAAGAGTGAAAAGAAGAATGTCATTAAGTTGATCAAGAATAGCACTTGTGTGGAACTAAAATACAAGCTATGCCCAGAGATTGCCTCGCAACCCGATGAGTCTAGTGCATTTTCAAAAATTCCACCTAGGATTTTGCTGATAGAAGATGTTAGATGATATATTCACTGCAAGATTGTTGAGATTGGTGATCTGGACATAGATAAAGCTTATAAGAAGCTATGTGATGGTCAAGGGAACCTAAAGGAAGAACACAAGCACTTGAAAGTAAAAGGGATAACAAATGCCCTATATTTTCTGAGGGTTTTCAAAATTGACTAGATTTGGTTGGTATTAAGAAGAATGCATGATTAGAAGCTATGGTTGGATGAACCCAAGAAAATTATAAAGGATGTATTACATGCTATAACAAGTTACCCTATAATTGAAAAACCAAAGGTACACAAGCATCCCTCTCGACCAAAATTTGAAAAAATTACCAGTACTATATGGGATAACTAAGGACTTAAGGTGAACACAATCACCAATGAGGATCTAAGGTTTGGTGCATGTCTCATAGGGTACAATATCTTTCAAGCTAGCAGGCTAAACAACATAGCATCAATAGCAGTGAGCACAGCTTACAAGATTGTCACAAAAGGAATATAGATGGATCTATATGAGATCTTGCTGAAGCAACTTGATGAGAATATGACAACAATCAGGTCTACCAAGACAAACACATGTAAGTTTGGCTCACTTATAATGTGTATATTCTTTTATTTTCAAGAATACTTTCCTTCAATTGGAAAAGTGAAGTGGGACACTACCAAGCCAATCACATTACAGATAGGTGACCTTATCAAGTCACTAGGTGACAAATTTGATTAGGTGATGACTAAATACTTTGTTGATTTCAAGGTAAAGATGATGGGGAGAGTAAGGATCCCTGAACAATTAATTGAAAAGCATGGGGATGAAATATGTTTTATGATGGATTCCAATTTCACTCACATTAAAATAGTTGCATCAAGAACATCCTGGTTACCACCTCTTGACTATGAGATAAACATAGATCAAATTTATGGCTAGGAGATAAACACCATGATCCACACAAGAAGGTGATAACTAGGCCATTCCCAAGGAGAGAGTAGTACATTTCCCCAAAACATAATTGAAAACATGAGAAAAATACAAAAACATGAAACACATCGGTAGAAATTCTAAGACATGTTAGGTGAGTGTCATCGCATATCCCTCAGCCCTTGGGTTACACATGAAGTTGACTGATGATTCTCTTTTCACTCTACTCTTTTTATGTGTTGACTAACGATTCTCAGCAAGTGTAGATAGCTCATGCTTTTATGTTCACTGATCATTTTTGGTATGTGTCTACTGGCGGGGTTGTTTTCTCAGGATTGTAACAAGTAACATAATATGCATCTTTATTCATGCAGATTTTGACTATCTATAAATTTGTATAATGGAACTGATGCAAAATATGACTTGGTTTAGTGCAGTTCCACACATACTTGTTCATCTTTTAGGAAGGGGTGGTGATGTCACCAGATCCATGGGATGAGGTGTCACCTACTACATTGCCTTGTCTAGCTTCCTCAATGGTTGAAGCTTTCCTCCACATTTCCTTTCTCATTTTCTTGATGTCTTCAATGTTGTTACCATTTACAAAAGTGGTGGTTTCTATTATTTGGTCTACTGTAGTCCTTCTTTAGATGTCCAACCTTATGCCAGTGTAAACATGTCATTCCAGGGTTTGTCCAGCCTCTAGACCTTTTGATCCATGTTCTCATGTAGTTTGTAGCAATGTGACCATATCTACCACATGCTATGTAGTTTATCCATGTATTGTAATCCCAAACATATGAATTACCAAATCCACTTGGTTTATATGTATTTTCTTTATTTTTGGGTTTCCATGCTTCAATTTTCTTCTTCCTCATTCAAGAGATGTGTGTCCATGCATTTTGTAGGTGGGACAATACTTGTCCTTATACGTTTCCTTCTTTGGTTCTTTCACCTTTGATTTACACTCATACTATTTATGTCCTTTTTTAAATACAATTATAACAATGTCCTATGAATGTAAATGTGGATTTAAGAATACCTTTTTATTTGCTCCTATAGACATTTGAGGTGTGGCCTTACTGTCCATAGTTATTGCATGTCAACTTCCTTGGTCTAGGATTGATGTAGGCATCTTTTGGATCAACTTCATTTGATGACTCTCCATGCTCGGTGTACCCTAGTCTAGTGTTGGTGTTGGGTCTTCTTTGTGCATTCAAGAATTCATACATCCTTTTTGTACTCTCTTCAACTCTCTTAATCATGTTATTATGATGTTGTTGAATTATAACCTCATGCTTTAGTTTTTCATTCTCTTCTCTTAGTTCATCGATAATATGTATTCTTTCAATGAGTTCCATATTCATTCTATTTTCTTCTTGACTCATAAGAATAATCTAATTTGTAACCTCATGGTGATGCTCTGCAAGTCTTTGTATCTCAGATTTATTTTCTTGTAGCTTTTCTATGATCTTTCTTCTATCAATAGTAGCTAGTGTTCTCTCTTGTTTAGCTTTCCAATCATTGTTCATGACATCAATCATTCTTACCATCTGTGTCTCTTGACCGATTTGCAGAGATTTGACTTGTCCAGCTAGATGTAGATTGATTTCAGTTAGGCTTGTGATGCTTTCTTCTGATGTATCTGATTCCTTGCTTGTATTTGATCTTGAAGAATCAAAGAAATCTAGAATCTCTTCCTCATGATAATTTCTCTCATTATAGTGAGATGCCATATTCTTTCTTTCATCCAACAACTGTCTCATGTTGATTCAAGATTTCTTATACTGTTCATAGAAAATATGAATTTCAAGATTTTTATTCTCAATATTTTTATCATGTTTGTACTTCTCCATTGTATGATCTTTTCTCTTAAGCCTTTAATATTTTAAAGAAGAGACTCAGCTTTGATACCAATTGTTGGGATTAATGTGAAGTAGTACTGAGAGGGGAGTAGTGAATCAGTACCTCTAAAACTTTTAACACTTTTCACCTTACTTCATTAGCAATCAATCTTTATTGTATTACCGACCAAATCTGATGTTCTTTCTTATGCATGTAGTATTAATTCATAAACTTAATTATATTCAAAATTCATAGAAATATTCATGAAATTAATAGACACATAACAAAAGATATGATATCATAGAAAAATCCTATTAGGAAGTAAAAACTATGGTGGGGATGACACCCACAAAACTTCACTATCTACATAATTGCAAGGGAGTCGGTTCAGGCTTACAATTTGATCACTTCTAATGATCTACCTTGTTAGGATTATTAATGTGGAGACCTATTAGGATCTATTATGTTAAGAGATTTAGCAACACTGATGTAGTGTGCACTCGGTTAAGAGATTTATAATAGGATTGTTAAATCCACCTTCCTTGAAAGGATTTCTTAAGTGTACCCCACTTGTTAGAATATGTACAATATGTATGACCTGACTGTATGTAATCTATAATTTATGATTACAAATCCATTAAAGCTTATAGTATATGAATATCACCTATAATTATTGATTAATACCTTTTCCTGCTTGTCAGTAGCCTTGGTTCTTGTTGTTGAAAACTGATTTGATCTTTGTTTGTGTTGTTGCATGTATTCTCTTGTCTGATCCTTATATTCTCTTAGTGGCTACAATCATCATCGGACAACATGTTTATAATTTATTGAGAATCTATTTATACAAGTTCTTTGACATATTTTAGAATCATGCATTACAATGTTAACTCTAGATCCAAGGTATACAACTTGACCTTGATCCTTTAGTTTGCATGTTTTAAATAAGTTAAACTGATAAAAATAATAATAATTACATTGATTTTCCCTCATGTAATGGATTTAAAACAAATCAAGAAGCTAAATATAAAACTTCAGTGATTTAGCTAATGTGGAAAGTCAGATCAACTTTTTGTGGGATGTAACTGACTCTCGGTATCTGATCACCGGTGTGAATTGAAAGTCTATTGGTGTTCCTTCTTTGAACTAATCGCTGGGTTCCACTCTTTACTATTTCCTCAAGTTGCACTGTTGGTTACTTGTTGGGTTCCTTTGTCTTTTCTTTCATCGGGTAACTCTGAATAGTGTTGCATCATGATGCTTTGTACTTATCAATATCGGTAACCTTGGCATCGGGTATTGTTGTGCCCCATCTGTCAGTGTAGTATAAATCGATGGTGTTTATCATTTTTTTATTTGAATATACTAATGGAAAAATATAATTTCTTTAGGAGTACCATTAACAATTATAGTCAATGAGGAAGTAGAAATTATCTTCTTGATAAGATCAAACACTCTATCACCAAACTCAAATGCCTGGAGGATTTTACATAAAATGGACCAGTCCACATAGTCTTGAGCTTTAGAAAGATCCATCTTCATAAGGAACCCCTATTTATTTGAGATCTCCAAGGAATGAATATTTTCATGGACCATGATAATGGAGTCTAGGATCTGCCTCCCTAGGACAACCATTTTTCTAAGGCGAAATGATTGAAGGTAATAAAGTGAGAATCGTGGAAGTTAAGTCCTTAGAAATAATTGTTTAAAAGGAATTCAATAGACTAATGGGTCAAAAGTAGTCCATGGATTCTTCCCTTGGTTTCTTTGGGATGAGAACAAGGAAATTATAATTAATCTCCTTCAACAAGTTTCTAGCTCCAAAGAAATCCTTGACCACATTAGAAACATCCTTCTACAGAATATGCCAAAAGTTCTGGAAGAAGAACATTGGAAAGTCATCGAGGCCAAGGGCTTTGTCTTCTTCAAATGAAAAGACAACAGTCTTGATCTATTTAATCAATGGGATAGCAATAATAAATTTATTTTTCTCCTCCTCCAAAATGGATGGGATCAGAGATAACAATGGGATTTTGTCCTCAATAGTCAGGTTGGGATCAATAGTAAGCAAAGAAGAGAAGAAGAAAATATTTTCTCTCTAGATCTCCTTCTCTTTCACCAACTTCACCCTCTTAGTAGTAATATGTGATATTATATTAACTTACCTATACTTGAGGGCTATCATATGGAAAAATCTAGTGTTTTTGTCTCTAGCCGCAAGCCAAAGAGCGCAATACCTCTGCTTCTAAAAAAACCTTCTCCTTTGCAATAAGATCATGATATTTGACAAGGATGTCATTCTCTATAGAAAATTATTCCATTTTTTACTCCTTAGCATGAATCATGTCCTAAATATATTTTATCTCTAATTGAATATCAACCTTGGAAGAAAAAATACCGCCAAAGACTTCTTTATTCCACCTTATAATATTATGCTTTAAAAATCTTAGCTTCTTAGTGAATTCAAACATGACAGACCCATCAAAAATAATATTCTATCACTTCTTAATACTCTCCTCTAAAATAGGGTGAGACAACCAAATTTTATCAAACCTAAAGGGGAAATTCCACTTACCATTAACCCATCGGCCACATAAGTGATAGGAAAGTGATTACACCCAATTATGGAAAGGGAAGTAAGAGAGAAAAATACTTTACCATCTAGTCACGTGAGATGAGATCTCTATCTAGACAAACTTTGATTAGCTTGTTCCCAACCCTTCTATTAGTCTAGGTATAAGTGGCACCTAGTAAATCCACATCCAGTAGAGCTTTTTGACTTATAAAGTCCATAAGATCCATCCTACTATCCATCTAAGTCTGGGATCTTCTAAATTATTCATTATACCTTAGGGGGTATTAAAATCATCCATAATCAACTATATATTATCCAAAAAATTTGTGCTACAAGACAAGAACCTATTATAAAATTTACCTATCACACTCCTGGCATTAGGGGCATAGATGTTAGAGAGAACCCAAGTGAAGCCATCTCCAATGTGGTGGAACCTAACCAAAATAATATTATCATCAACTATCAGAGGCTCACCTTTTATGTAATTTAATTTCCAAAAAAACAACAGTACTTCCTGAAGCCCCTTCTGAACTACTACCAACGACATCATATTTTTTAAATAACTTGATTTTTTCAACCTTATCCCTTGATATTTTAGTTTCCTGGATCAATATAATATTAGGTTTGTGGTCTCTAACCATGTTTCCAAGAATATCTTGTTTGTGGGATCCATTTAGCCCCCTTATGTTCCATGAGATTACCTTCATTTTCTTGGAGGGGAACATACATCTTGGATGGTACTTTTATTACCGTCTACAATATTCTATTTGATATCCTTCCCTCTAAGACATTTTCCTGACTTTTTGCCCATTATAGATTTGGGAGTGCCAACATCAGCCTTGCTTATGTTTCTTGTAGACACCCTACTTTGGGAGGAGGAGATCGGCTGCTAACTCTCCCCCCTTCTTTCCTTTTTTATTTTCAACTTTCACTAAGAGTAAATCTTTATCCACCCCATTTTTTAATCTTCTTCTTCTTATTTTCTTTACCATCCTTAAGTTCATCTCCCTAGTTCGATCTAACTTATAAAGATCAGGGAAAAATGATCTCATGTAATCCAGTGACCTCTAATTAGAAGAATTCATTGAATAACCATCTCCCAGTATGTTTCATGGTTGGGCATCCTCCATGCACATTGAGGGTAGAAACTTGATTTCACTCTGCTATGAACCCTCCACCCATGAAGGCAAACTGTTATCACACTCAACCTTATCTAGGGATCCCATACTCTCTGGGATTTTTCCTTCCTCTAAATATTTATTCTGATAACCTTTAGGTGAAGAGGTATCCTCTCCCACCCTCATAGGATCTACTAGAATATGATTGGTTTATTTCACCCAAGGATCCTTGTCTTCCATCTTGTTCTTTACTAAAGTAATCTTAGGGTTTGGGGTGATAATTATAGGCTGATTCTCCACCATTTTCTCCTTTTCTCTATCCTCCCTCACTTCCTCATGGGATTCGTTCATCTTCATCTCTTCCCAAACTCTCTTATGATGACTCTTTCTTGGAACTTTCTCCTTGTTCACCCTTTGAGGGAATTTTTTGCCTAGTTCTCAATATTTTTGCACAAGAAACAAGAAAAAAGGGAAAGTCTCAAACTCAACCGGCTGAGCCCACTTCCCCACCTTTGAAAAAATATCAAAATTTAATGGGAGATCACTAAATCGACTAAAAAAAACATAAATTCAAGCATAGATGCGTCTGGATTTGGAGGCATTCATAGGATCAATAGATAAAAGTTCCCCAAATAAACTCACTAAACCCCTAAAAATATCCTCCTTATGATACTGAAGCAAAAAACCAAGAATCCAAACACAAAAATGAGCTAAGTAAAATATAGCATCATTCAAATCCATATTTGGGGACCATTTTTGTAGAGCCAAAGAGGACTTCCCAATAACCCATAGTCCACCACATTAGAAATATCTTCTTCACAAGAAAAAGAAAAAGAAAAAGAGAAGAAGCCTTTCATCATAGAAACAATATCTAACTAGCCTTTCAATTTCCATTTCTTCTTGGAAAAATACCTAAACACATCAATATTGGGTCTAGGACCCATAAATTTTCCAACCAATGATAGAGCCATAAGATAAATGTTATGTTCTATAGCTAGATCAGGGATGAAAATAGAAAACTTAGTAGAAGTCAGATCAGAAATATCATTGACTTGTGGGAAGATATATTTACTACTTGGATTTATCGAAAAAAGAAAAGACCAAGGGTGGGCGAATAGTTTTCCCTTAGAAACTTAAGAGTTACATCCTTCACATGGTCATGTCTTCCCACCTGAATCTTTGGGTTTCCCAGCCTCTTGTGGGTCCCCTTTTTTCTAATCTTTTCTTTCATCTAGACCTTTTATTAACTTATCCCCATTCTATCCATCCATACCAGTGAATCCTACAGACATCCAACATCATGAGTAGTAGAATCTGTCAGTTGATTTTCATGGCTGGTTTTCCCACCTATGGTCATGTTTTGAAATTTTCCTTTCACTATATAAAATTTCTTCAATTTATTCCAAACTGGTTTCACATTGTTTATTATAGCTGAGAGAAAAGATTGAAAAAGAGTGCAAAGAGTGACTGGAGAGTGATTGGAAGGGGGATTGAAAGTGATTTCAAGTGAAAGACGAGAAAAATCTATGCTAAATTTGATGATAATTCTTAATATGCTAGAAGGAACAAAAATGAATGGCTAATTGAGAGTGGTTTCTCTCATCATATGATTGGAGATAAAAGTAAATTTGTATCACTTAGAAAATATGATGGTGGTGCTGTTAGATTTGGTTATCATAAGGAAACATGTTGGTAAAGGATCTATTACATTTGATGGTAAGAAAAACATTGACAATGTCTATTATGTGAAAGTTTTATATGACAATCTGGTGAGTGTTGAAAAGATGTGTGAGAATGGACATGATGCAATTTTCCAGGATGAAGAATGGGAAATTAGGAAGAGATGTGGAGATATAATTGTTATAGGAAAGGGTCCAGGAAGGAATATGTACCAACTAGAAGGAGCATCTAAAGGATGCTTCTTGTTATCTAAAAGCGATGACAGTTGGCTCTGACATCAAAGGATGGGTCACATTAAATTTGATAATCTGATGAGAATAAGCCCATCTCATCTAGTGAGGGATTTACCCAAAATGCGTAAACCAGAAAAAATATTTGCAAGATTTTTCAAGAAGGGAAGAAGAGAAGAGAATAATTCAAGGAAAAAGATCATTCATCTACCTGTGTTCTGGAGATTGTGCACACTGATCTCTTTGTTCCGACTAGAAAAATAAGTTTTCAAGGTGAAAGTTATTTTATACTATTTATTGATGATTATTCAAGAATGATATGGGTCTCATTTCTTATAGATAAATCTAAAGCATTTGATAAATTCAAGATATTCAAGGCTAGATTTGAATTTAAATGTGGTAGAAATATTAAGTGTTTGAGATTTGATAAAGGTGGAGAATTTACATCCGATGCATTTGAAAGTTATTGTGAAAAGCATGACATTAAGGGACAATTTTTAGTAGCAAGAACATGACAAAAAAATTTAGTTGTGGAAAGGATAAATCAAATGAATCAGGAAGAAGATATAACTATGCTTAGGGAAGAAAATGTACCCGAAATATATTGGAAAGAAGCTGTACACACTAGTGTTTATATGCTTAATAAAGTTATGTATCGGTAAAATTATGGAAATAATTCATATAAATTATGACATGGAAGAGTACCAACAGTAAAGTATTTCAAGGTTTTTGGTAGCAAGTGTTACATATAGAAAGATGAAGACAATCTTGGAAAGTTTGACAATAGGGCTGCTGAAGGAATATTATTGGGCAATTCTACTAGAAGAAAGGCGTAGCAGTGCTACAATAAAAAACTGAACAAGATGATGGAAAGAATGCATGTGAAGGTTGATGAAGATTTTCAGAAAGCTTGTTAAAGGATCATTGAGTATGAATCTATACTAGAAGAATAGAGAAAAGAAGAAAATAAAGACAAAGTTGGCATTTAGATGACATAGACATCGACATCCACTACTAAGAAACTAAGGTATGCACATAAGAATCATTTAGAAAATCAGATTATTGAAGATAAGAATAGAGGTGTTGTTACCAAAAGTAAAGCAACACAAGATCATGCTTTTTTTGGTTACTTTCCAGAGTTGAACCTAAGTTTGTACTAGGGGCTTGTAATGATCACATTTTTATTAATGCTATGAAGGAATTGATGACATGTAACTGATTGAATGTTTCATGATGTTAATTTGATCACCAAAATGGAGAAGGATAATGCAAGTCATTAAATTAGTTAATGGATTGTATTTTCATTGATGTCAACTTGATATTATCTAATCAGTTATAATCAAAGTGTCAAAGACTTCAGTGAATAAGAGATATAAATATTATGCTTTCAGTAATGCATAAAAGACAAGCATTCACAATGTGACTTCAAATACCGATGGACAGAGATCACCAAAAGTCAATTAACTATGATGCCTGAGCAAGAACACCGATGAGAAAAATCACAAGCATAACTGACAGCCAAAAACATAGTGTAAACCAATGGAGAAGACCGAGGAGAACTGGAGTGTTGACTGAAGCTATCAAAGAGTTAAACACAAAAATTAACTTGAGTTTAGAAATGAAAAAATATCTAGTTGGAAAAGCTAAATATGGACTTAACTGGTAGTTATCTTTGTTTTCATCGACAAGATCAAGCCAGATATAAGTAAGGGATTTAAATTTGTTTTTCCCAGTTGGGAAGAAGATCTCTACAAGATAAAACAAGAGTTTTTCTTTAAATCTAATTGCCGAGAATTGTGGATGACACCAAGATCAAGAAAATCAAGAACCTAACAATGGTGATATCATGTCTATAAAGAGACAACTTAATTCATTATGAAAAGGTGTGGGTGAATGAATAAACAAAGAGGATGCTGAAGAGAAACTTCATACCATCCTAATCAATCAAGCAAAGGAAAGAGGTAAAGTTTTCTACGGACACCGAGCAACAGAGCACAACATCACCGAGCATAATAAAAGTGGAGCAAAGGTATAAAAAAGGATACAGTGATCAGATTAGTTTATGAGATTACAATAGATTTGAAAATATGCAAGTATAAGTTGTATATGTGAACAAATCATATTGTTTCAGTTTAACTGTTGATTCAGAAAGTCTCGTAACTGAGCAGGATTTAAAGATCATTTCTATATTGAGATACATCCATAGGAGTATCAAAAAGTTTGATCATAAAGATAGCATGAGATGCCAGATACCTATTGACATGCCAAGTGAGTTTTTGATCAAGGATGGTAGCATAGATATGCCCGATGTCAAGTGATGGACTAAAATTTTAAATCCTCTAACAAGGTCACACCGAACATTGTGTTTGTAATTTTTAACAAGGTTGGCTCTTCACCAAGCTCACTTTAGAAGAGTGAAAATTTGGGTTACCAGTCCCAAGTGGTTTTTCCCTTAATAGGATTTCCACAATATAAATCCATGTGTCAATGTGTTTATGAGTCATTACTTTAGTGTTTTGCATTACAGATAGCTAATTTTGATTGATCAGTATACTCTAGATAATTTAATGTCTTTTGGTAAATTAACAAACTCCTATTTGGTAAACATACAGTAGATGGTTTAACAAAGAATTCCAAGCAGTATTAATTTGATAAAAGTATTTGAAGGCATTCATCTTATAGGACTAAAGATAAGTAGAGGCTTAATATTGTGGTACTAAGTTTTTGGGTTGATTATTGGAATATTTTTGAGGCCACTAATTCACTCCCCTCTCTAATTTATTACTAACAGTTGGTATCAAAACTTGTGTGATTAGAAGGGAAGTTTAACAACTCAAGAAAAAGATCACAAGATGAACAAACGATATGTGCCCAAGTTGAATAAAGAAAACTTTGCATCATGGCAAAGTAGAATAAGACTCCACTTATCAGGTATTGGAAATGATATTGTTCAATACTTAGATAGTGAATATGTGTTGCCTACATGACCTCACAATCTTGAGAAATTAAGAGTAAAGCATGAGCATAACTGCATGATGATAGAACTTGCATCATCACTCTCCGATGCTAAGTTTGGAGATGTCAAAACTTGCACCTCTACAAAGAAAATGAGGGATAAGTTAAAGCTGGTACATGGAGGAGATATCAATGTACTAAGAGAAAAGGAAGAAATCCTAAGAGGGAGGTTTGATGACCTAAGGATGAAAGAAGGAGAGAATATCACTCAGTATAGCTGCAAAATCAAAGAGGTAGTAAATTCTATCTGAGAAGTTGGAGGTGTACTTGAAGAGGAGACAGTGGTAAGTAAAATCTTAAGAACCTTACTGCCTATATATAGTATTAGAGTTTCTTCTATTGAAGAAATGAGACCAGTTGCAAACAATATAGTTACTCTAGATAGTCTGATTGGTAGAATAATTTCATTTGAGATGAACAACTTTGATAATAGTGTATTACCATCTATAGAATCTGCATTCAAATATTCTTTAAAGATAAGTAACTAAGGTCATAGACATGTTGTTAGAAATGATAGTGACAGTGATAACGAGGATCAAGGACTTGATGAAATTGAAGCACTAATGGCCAGAAGATTGCAGAGAGGCAAAGGTAGATACAAAGGTAAATTACAACTTGTATGTTTCAATTGTAAAGAGGTTGGACACTTTGCTACAAGATGTCCAAACTGAAGAAAAGATGACAAAGGAAATGACTTATTATATGAGAATAAGTTTAATAGAGGTGATAACAGATATAATCGGAGCAACCAAAAATCTGACAAAAGAGATACCAGAGTCTAAAAGGACAAAGGGAAGAAACCTTGTTACCTAGCTAAGAACGAAGCTGATGACACTGACACTAAATCAGAAGAAGATATTGAGATGGTATTTGTACCCATGAAGGATGACTCAGATGAAGTTGAAGAAATGTATGTAGAAACTGCACTCATATCTAAAGTTAGTAAAAATGATGTCTAGATCATAGATAGTGGTTACACTCACCATATGACTGGTGATAAACAAAATATTGAGACATTTGAATACTATAATGATGGTTCAGTGAGAATGGGAGATGATAGACCTTGTCCAGTTGAAGGTAAAGGAACTATAATGTTGAATAACCTGATAAAATTTGAAAATTCCTACTGGGTAAAATGACTCAATTATAATTTGTTAAGTGTTTCACAACTTAACAATTCAAGTCATAGAGTAGCATTTGAAAATAATAGGCAAAGATTTACAATGAATAAGGAAGGTTGATTGGTACTAGTGAGGTGATAAAAGGTAACCTTTTCTATGTTGATGACACTAAAACCACTTGTTTAATGCCTAGAAACGAAGACATATGGTTGTGGAACAAAATATTATGTTATGTGAAATTTGAAAACATGATAAAGATAAGAAACAAAAGGAATGTCAAAGGCTTATCAAGCATGACTAAGCTTGAGCATATCATGTGCAAGAATTGTCAAAAAGGTAAGATGACAAGGTCTAGTTTCAAGAGCAAAACCCATACATCTAATGCAATTATAGAATTAGTCCATAAAAATCTATGTGGACCCATGAGGACAAAGAGCTACTATGGAGATAGGTATTTTATTTTCCTTGTTGATGATTATTCTAGAATGATGACAGTCATGTTCTTAAAAGATAAATCAGAAGCATTTAAGATGTTTAAATGGTATAAGGCTATGGTAGAAACAAAAAGTGAAAATAAGTTGAAATGCTTAAGGTCAGATAGAGGAGGGTAATTTACTTCAAAAGAATTCATTGACTATTGTAATGTGCATGGAATTAAAAGAAATGTTTATGCACTGAGAACACCACAGAAAAATAGAATTACTAAAAGGAGAAACAAATCAATTATTGACTATGCATGAACATTTATGATTGTGAAAAGAATCACTCAAAATTTTTAGAGGGAAGCTACCAGTATTGCTTTCTACACACTAAACAAAGTACAATTAAAGAAGGACACAGAGAAGACACCATATGAGCTTTGGTATGGTTATACACCCAATGTAAGTTACTTCTGAATATTTGGTAGTCAATGTTATATATTGAAGGATGATAGAAATGGAAAACTTGATTGCAAAAGTGAATAAGGTATCTTCCTAGGGTATTCAACCAAAATCAAGGCTTATAAATGTCTTAACAAGTCATCTAACAAAATCATTGAAAGTGCAAATGTGAAAATAGATGAATTTGTAGAAAAGAATGATAAGGAAAGAAAAAAGCAACCAGAGGACTACAACAGGTTTATTTATACAGAACCTGACACTCTACCCAAGCAATAGTGTGTCGCTACTGAGCAACAAAACATTGCACCTGAGCATCAGGCTGAAATTAGCAAAAAATTAGGAAAATCCTCAAGATGATGTTATGAACAATGGAGATGAGAATGAAGGTCAAGAAGATGATCAGAATGATGAAAATAGAGGTCAAAAAAACTTTCCAAGTATGTCAAAAGACATCATCCACAGAATCAAATCATAGGAGACAAGAAGGCTGGAATAAGAAGAAGAAGTAAGTCACTAAACACTAGATGTTTACTTTGTGATTTTGAGCTTAGATATGTTAACACTGCACTTGAGAATGAAGAATGGGCCAGTGCTATGAATTAACAAATAGAACATATTGAGAAGAACATTACATGGACACTAGTACCGAGACCATATGACAAGAATGTCATCGGTAGCAAATGGATATTCAGAAATAAGCTGAATGAGAATGGAGAAGTCACTAGAAATAAAGCAAGGTTAGTATGCAAGGGATATGCACAAGAAGAAGGTATTGATTATGGTGAAAAATTTGAATCCTTTGCAAGACTAGAAGGAGTTAGAATTTTACTTGCTTATGATGCATTTAAAGGATTTAAGGTATACTAGATGGATATCAAATCTGCATTCCTAAATGGAATACTAGAAAAAGAGGTATACATTGAACAACCAGAAGGGTTTGTTGATCCAAAAAAGAGAAACATGGTATTTAGAGTACATAAAGCCTTTTATGGATTAAAAAAAGCACCTAGATCCTAGTATGAAAGACTTCACTCATATCTCATTAGCATAAAATTTGTCAAAGAAAGTGAAAATAACAATCTATACTTAAAAGAAGATACTAATGGTAATATTCTGATTGCTGAAATTTTTGTTGATGATACCATTTTTGGGGGAAATGAATTGTTATGAAAATCCTTTTCTAATGAAATGAGAAATGAATTTGAAATGTCTATGTTTGGAGAGATCAAATTATTTCTTGGTCTACAAATTCTTCAACAAGATGTAGGCATATATATCACTCAGTCCAAATACATCAAGGAAGTGCTAAAGATATTCAAGATGGAAGATTCCAAACCAGTTGGAGCACCCATGGCTACCAGATGTAAGCTGACAAAAGAAGACAAATCCAATGAGGTAAATCAAACTTTATATAGATCAATGATTGGAAAACTGATGTATGTTGTTCACACCATACCAGATATAGCACATGCAGTTGGAATAGTTCCAAGATTCTATGCTAATCCCAAAGAATCACATATGAATGTTGTCAAGAGAATTTTGAGATATCTGAAAAACACTAAGGACTATGTCTTATAGTACAAAAGAGAAGGAAAACTTGAGCTACAAGTCTATAGAGATGTTGATTGGGCAAGAAACATTGATGACTGAAAGAGCACAACTTGTCACATGGATCAATAAGAAGCAAGGATGCATCTCTCAGTCTACTGCAAAAGTAGAGTATGTGGCTGCTGCTGCAAATTGCTCCAATATTGCATGGATCAAAAAATTACTAGAAGGTATGAATATGAAGATTCTTGAACCAGTAATTATCTATTGTGATAATAATAGTGCAATAAACATTTATAATAATCCAATCATGCATGCTAAGACTAAGCATATTGCTCTAAAACATCACTATCTGAGAGAACAAGTTCAAGAAAAGGAAGTGACACTAGAATATGTTCAATCAAAATAATAGTTAGCTGATATATTCACCAAGCCATTACCGAAGGATACATTTGAGTACCTGAGACAGAGACTAGGGGTCCAACCCTTGTCCATCGATCAGTAAGCTGACTAAGAGGTTGCATCAACCTATACCAAATCTGAAGATCATTCATGTTGATGCAAACACTGAGATGGACAACAATAGATACATCTATACACAACAAGGTACAAATATGCACCAAAAACTAGACATTGTATTGTTGATGGATAGGGAAATTCAAGGAATATATTATATAAAGAATGGAAGATGATCAAAAAAATGAGAAGTGTTTTTGTTTGGCATTGTTGTCAAAGGGAGAGATGATCTCAATATCACCAGGGAGATATTTTCATTATCATAAAGGGAGAGATATGATAAAAGGAGAGACTATCTCATTAAATCCAAATGGGAGAAATTATCTCATTGATTAGAAAAGATTATATCATTATCCATAAAGGTGAAGTTCCTAAAAATTAGAAAGAAAAAGTTAATCAATATTCTAAGGGAGAGAAATTAATTATATATGAAATATCCATCTAAGGGAGAGAAGTAAAAAAGGGAGAGAGTTTAGAGAAACAGAAAGATCATTGTCAAAGGAAAAAGAGATTACCAAGAAGAGGAATAGTCAAGGCAAAGCACATATCAGAACAAAAATATCAGATGATACATCTATCCAGTAAAGGGATTTAAGATTGAAGACAACCATTCTACATGAAACAAATCTAAGCTATTTTAGAGGTTACCGAGAGCCATACATTTGTAATAGTTACATTAGGAAAGCTTGATAAAACTATTATATTTCATATTGTATTAGTGATAGTATAGTATGATAATGTAGTATGTTTCCATCAAAGCCAAAGGGAGAGATTGATGACATGTAACTGATTTAATGTTTGAAGATGTTAAGTTGATCACCAAAATGCAGAAGGATAATGCAAGTCATTAAATCAGTTAATGGATTGTATTGTCATTGATGTCAACTTGATATAATCTAATCGGTTATAATAAAAGTGTCAAAGAATTCAGAGAATCACAGAGATAAAGATTATTCTTTCAATAATTCATAAAATAAAATCATTCATAATGTGACTTCAAACATCAACGGTCAGTGGAAACCAATGGAAAGAGATCACTGAAAGTCAAGTCACTTTAATGCCCAAGAAAGAACATTGATGAGCATTACTGATGAGAAGAATCACAAGCATAATCGACAGCCAAAAACATAGTGTAAACTGATAGAGAATCCTAAGAAGAACTTGAGTGTTGACTAAAGCTATCAAAGAGTTAAACACAAAAATTAACTTGAGTTCAAAAACAAAAAAATATCTAACTGGCAGAGCTAAATATGGACTTACTAGTAGTTATCTTTGTTTTCATCGACAAGATAAAGCCAAAGATAAGTAAGGGATTTAAACATTTTTTTTCCAGTTGGAAAGAAGATCTCTACAAGATAAAACAAGAGTTTTTCTTTAAATCTAATTTGCAAGAATTGTGGATCACACCAAGATCAAGAAAATCAAGAACCTAACAATGGTGATATCAGGTCTATAAAGCGACAACTTAATTCATTATGAAAAAGGTGTGGGTGAATGAATAAAAAAAGAGGATGCTGAAGAGAAACTAATGAAGAGAAACTTCATATAGTCCTAATCAATCAAGCTAAGGAAAGAGCTAAATTTTTTTGTGGACACCGAGCAATAGAGAATAACATCACCGAGTAGAATCAAAGTGGAGAAAAGCTATAAATAGAGGTACATTGATCAGATTGGTTTATGAGATTACAATAGATCTAAAAATCTACAAGTATAAGTAGTATATGTGAACAAATCATACTATTTCAGTTTAACCATTGATCAAAAAGTCTCTTTACCGAGCAGGATTTAAAGTTCTTTTCTATATTGAGATACATCCACAGGAGTATTAGAAATTTTGATCATGAAGATAGCATGAGATGCCATATACCTATTGATAGGCCAAGCGAGTTTTTGATCAAGGATGGTAGCATAGAGATGCCTGATATCAAGTGACAGACTAAAATTTTAAGTCCTTTAACAAGGTCACACCTAATAGTGTGTTTGTAACCTTTAACATGGTTTTCTCTTCACCAAGATCACTTCAGAAGAGTGAAAATTTTGGGTTACCGGTCCCAAGTAGTTTTTCCCTTAATAGGGTTTCCACATTAAAAATCCATGTGTCAATGTGTTAATGAGTCATTACTTTAGTGGTTTTCATTACACATAGCTAATTTGGATTGATCGGTATACTCTATATAATTTATTGTCTTTCGGTAAATTAACAGACTGTTATTCGGTAAACATACAGTAGAAGGTTTAACAAAGAATTATAAGCAATAGTAATTTGATAAAAGTATTTGAAGGCATTCATCTTATAGGACTGAAGATAACTAGAGGCTTGATATTATGGTACTATGTTTTTGGGTTGATTATAGGAATATTTTTAAGGCCAATGATTCACCCTCCTCTCAGTTATTACTAATATGAATAGATAAATTAGATAGAAAAGAATCTGACATAGGAACTTGTTCTTAGAGTGAGAGACAAAAATGTGATAGGTACAAAATGGGTTTACCAGAACAAGCTAGATGAGAATGGAAAATTTGTAAGAAACAAGAAAAGATTAGTTTGTAAAGGTTATTCATAGATTAAAGGAATTGATTTTGAGGAGACTTATGCTCCTAGTGATCAAATGGAAGCTATTAGGATTTTCATGGCATTTGCAGTTGTAGACATCCAAAAATATTAATATTATTATTAATATTAAATTCCCTTTTATCCATCTAACTATTTAATTAATTTAATTAAATAGTTTCACTCATGGTATTTACATATTACAAATACTATCCTAATGTATTTTATTTAAATGGGTTTCCCTCAAAAATCCCCCTTTTTAATAACTTCATATTTATTAAAATCCCTCCATAAGACTAAAATTGCTCTAAACTTGATTTAAATAAAACACTTTATTTAAACCCACTTTATTCCCTCCAAATCCCACCTCTTGCTAATAATTCCCTAACCTTGATTAAAAGGTAATTTACCTCTAATCATGTACACAATTCCCTTTGACTTTTTTAACCTAAACCTCAATCTTAGCCGCTCATATCACTTCCACCTCTTAATCTAAACTGCCATTTCCTTTTCAATTCTATAAAAGAGGCCTTCTTCTCTTGCATTCCATCTCTCATCTTTGCTATTGTTATTATGCTAGAATTGTGCTAGGATTTCATTGCTAGTTTCATTTCTTTCATGCTTAAATCACTTAGATATTACAAGCTAGGATCATTTTCGTAAAATCAATCTTAGTTTCTTTCTTTTTTTGCATTCCAATCCATAGTAGCTTAACCATTTAGAGAATTTTGAGACTAGTTGTTCCGTACTAGTTCTTGAATCCTTCTTGCATCCATCCTTTGTTGCATTTGATCAATCTTATGCATTTTTCACTTGGGGAAGTCTTCATATTGTGTTTTAGAGACTACATTCATACCTCCATAAGAGAGAAAATCAAACAATCCTCTTGGGTGCACCTTGTTTTAGCTCTATCCAATGATATGAGGATATTTTTTGTTTTCATGCTTGCTTTTATCTTATTTGAATTTTGGATGATAACCCTCTTATGATTTCATGTTTTTGTGAGGGATTGCAGGCTAATATTTTACTTGTATACATTCTCGAATGCCCAATGGGACCCACATCCCTTTAGAATTCTTTTCTCACTCTCTTATTCTTTCATTTCCATCTGATTTTACAGATCAACCTCTATATGTTACACAGAGGTGTCTGCGCAAATGTCGGTTAATCCTAAACTGCCATTTGACATCTGTGCTTAATGAACTGGTGTCTCCGATATAGATCATTTTTATAGAGGTTTTGCAAACCTAACCTTTCATTTATCAATTTTTATTTTGTTTCCTACTGCTTTTTGGTATTTTAGCATTCTATTTTTTAGCAGAAAATAGTTTTAGAAGAAGTTATAATGTCAAAATTTTATTAAAAGGAGAAATATTGATAAATCATCAAAGAATCTTAAGTGTTAGGGTTTTAGATTATCTCAAAATAGGTCTTTTTAATCGATTTGAAAGCTAAGAGTGGGAGAATAGTAAAATTTTTGCTATGTTTTTGGGATTTGCAGATACAACAACGTTTGTGCAAATGCTGGTTTGTGTTTTAGCGTCTACTCAAATGTCAGTTTAGATAAATCACCGTTTGACGTCTGCACTCCACAGACCAACATCTCCGCTAGTATTGCATTTTCTATGTTTTCTCTATGTTTTTTGACACTTTCTCAGCACTCTGTCATTTTGGTAAACACACAAAATTGACATCTACGCCCTGAAACAACCTCTGTGCTCTGTCATTTTTTAATATTATCATTTGCTAACAAATTTTTAGTGGTTTATTCTTATAATGCTTGTGAAAGGATAAATTTGAGAAACTACTAACTAGTTTTGTTGCAGCACCGCTTGTCAAAGATATCAATTCAAAGATTACTCATGGTTTTCTTGTAGGTTGCCTTAATCTGAAATCAACCAAATGATTGTGCTTGTTAGCATGTTCTTTGATTTCTTAGGCACATAGAGTAATTAGAGGTATTTTTTTTTTAATTCAAAGCAAGTGTTAGGGGAGTATGCTCTCTTCCATTTTGGGAAGATAAAAAACCTAAACTCATTTTCTTTGTCATAAACACTTAAACCTTTGGGAATGAATTAAGCTTATCTTACGTGTGTGTGGAGAAAATGATACTGGATAGGAAGGTATGCTCTTTTCCCCTTGTGGGAAAATAAAAAATCTAGACTCCTTTTTGTCGCCAATCCAATTTTCTTTTCAATTTAAACCTTTAGAAGGCCTACAAAGGGAGAAATCTCTTCGGAATGACGTCCCAAGTGGGGAACAAGGAAACCTGGATAATTCTGCCTCACTATAATAAAAAACTTCTTTCAATCTAAAGAGAGATAATACACACATATTATCTACCTCTGATGCTCCTTCTTTTGTACGGCCTTGTTGCCTTAATCTTGCTAGCCAAGACTACACTCGACTGGGTGATTGTAGGACCTTTTTCAGTCTTAATCTTGTTTACAAGACTGCAAGGGGGGTACATTCAACTTTTGTAGGGCCCAGAGGTCTAAATATCTATTGTGAGACTATAAATTTTTGGTGCTTGTAGGGCTATACACCTTAATTTTTCTTGTGAAACTACAAGGGGTATTCATGAACGGATTACCTTACTAAACATTGGTTAAAGTAGAAGCCTACCTGATCTACCTCCGAAAGTGTCCTAATCTTTGTGAAAGGATTAATCCAAGTGGAATTTACCCGGATCCCTTAAAAATTTTACACCCAACATATGTATTCCCTGGGGTGTTTAAAGCATGATTGTGACATGAGAGAAATTATGCGATTCAAGTATTGAGTCTCTTTCAAAACCCGCAATGTGCCTAGTTCTGGCTAGTTCAAATATCACTTTGTGTGAAGCAAAGGAATACTTAGCATGGGTAAATATTTTGACACTTAGCCAACTTCTTTAGGTAGTCATTTTATTTTTTTAACATTGATCAAAGGTTGCACACACATTCCCCGCTCCTCAAGGTTGCTTTGTCCCTTGTTGGATAGTTTTAAACATTTGAATGACCATGTTTGACTCAAGGTATACTTATGGTAGTCACTACCTTGATGTGTAATTTGAAAATTGTTCTTGTCATCGAACAACATAACCAAGATCTTTATCAGTGACAAATGAATTTTCAATTAAAAAATTTATTCCTGTGGTATGTTAAATCTAGGAACACATAAGAAATTAAAGATCCCATTATCACCCATGATCAGAGAACAAAAGTAAAACACTCACAAGGATAAACAATACCAACATATCCTTGATTATGTCAAACAAGAGATCCAATCATGCATAAAATATGACAAGGTTATCTATAACAACAATATTGTATGTTTCAGAAGCAAGTATCACATGAATGAAGCCTTTGTCATCTTTGAACAATACAACTAGTAGGCACATCGGTACATCACTCGGTTGCTCCTCTCCGTCTGATCTTTTAGCATGAATTTTAGGAACCTCATTTTAATCCTCACCCCTAGGAGTTGCATAATCCAACCAACATAGCAAGAATCTAATCCAACATTATCCAATACAATCCAAAATTCCATAAAAATATAATCCTGGTATCACATCTTTTGAGTTGTGTAAGTACCTACATTTTAATCCAAATCCTTCCCTGACTTCCTTAGCTAAGAATTGCTTAGGATATCCCACTTTGTCCTTGTAACCTCATCACCTGAGAAAAAGGTTGGTTTGCATCTTCAAATAATCCTACCTTCTGAAGACCATAAGTCTGTCTTAGGTTGACTCCATCATCAAACATATATTATGTAAATAAAATCGTAATCCTTTGTTACATCAAATCATCCTAGGTCCTTAGGATATCCTTTTTTCATTTAGCATCATCCTTTAATCCTGCATCCTCAACATCTTGCATATCATCCATAGGAAACTACATTAGCATCTTGCATTCCTTTAGTAACATTCATTTCATGCCACCCAAAACCAGATCCAAGAAGAGGAAAGACATGGGCACCAACTATGCTACTATTTCATGTGACCTGATGATAGACCATAACAAAGCCATGGTCTCTTTTGATCCATAGAATCTAGTATCAAGTGAACATATATGGGCTGATCCCAATGAAACCCCTACTCAAAGTGCCATGGAAGCCTTTGTGAGCCATCTTGGATATGCACAAATGGTCAACACCATCATTGGACATAACAGTCACACTATCCTTACCAACTTTCAGTAAGAAGGAATCTGGAACTACCATCCAAAATTATGCCACTGTGAGTTGGACTATCTTTAAACATCCCAGGTGACTTTTCCTGCCCTATGGTGGAATAAATATTTGATACGTGAATCAAACCATCCCAAGTTGGATCCATTATCCCCCATCTACTCCAACCAACAACTACACAGCCCATAGTGAATACAATCATACAACCAATACCGCTTTCTATCATGGGACCCCCTATCTGACAATGATACAAACCTATCCAAACATATCAACCCATTTATTCTCATCTGATCATCATCCAATCAACAATTTCTCAACCAATCCAATGTCAATGATGTAAAGTGGGCAGTAGGAAGCCTCTAAATGGGTCAAAATAAGGCAATGCACCCCGAACCCCAACTCTTCAAGGCCAAAGTGCTTCACACTTATCAAAAATGTGGGAAAGGACTTGGTTAAGGTTATCAAAACCCCAAAACCCCAAGGGAAACCTAATCACTAGGTTTCACCAATCCTACAACACCAACTACCAAGGTTGGATTCACAAGCACTTGACCCAAATTCTCAATATTACCCCCAAAAGTAACTTATAGGACTAGGGGTGACCTATTCTCAAAGGTGTGGTCTATTTAGGCCCTTACCATATAGTTCCAATGGTTCTTTTACTCAATTGAATCCCATAAGACATACTTGCTTCACAAACCCAAGACTAGGCTTGTAGTCTTTTCCCGAAGGAAAATTGATCTTAAATGATATTCTTCCACATAACCCCTTAAATTGATTATGGATTTAGACACCCTTTATGGCCTAGGACTTTCGACTCAAACTCTAGAACATGGAAATGAGAAGAGACAAGATGACAGACAAAATTGCTTCTGCAATTAGGGCTAATTAGGCCTCCACTTACACTACAAATGCCTTTAGGATGCATCCAAATTCAAAAATAATGATTGGATCATGTGGGGGTGCATACAGGGGTATCCTCCTCTAACTTAGAGCCTCTGATGAATCCCCAAACTAGAGTTATGATTGCTGTCATAATTTTGGATTGGTGCATAGATAAGTATATACACCTAGGGCATCATTGTAACTCAATCTCCCTATATTTTGGAGAACCTATCCTAAATAATCTTAAATAGCATCATATAAACATGCTTTCCACCAAGGTTCATTGAATTCCCATGGTGGAAAAGTGAAATACACTCAATTCTTTCCTAAACCCTTATTTAGGGCCTACAAACCAGGCAGTGAGTTTGCAAATTCAATAACTTCAAACTAAGATTGATCAAAAATGAGACAAAAGGAAAGTGAAAGAAGATTCAAAGAACTAACCCTTGGTGTCAGAATTTCATGTCCTTCTATCCGTACCCTACCATACACAGACTGTTTCTTGGGAATACAGGAAAATGGTTATATTGTATTAATTTCAAAATGCCAAATTAGATGATTAGCATACCACCCACCTGAAAAAGATTTTGTAGGAAATCCCAATGCTTACATAACATATTTGAACTAATTTTATTGTTTGGGAGTTGTTTTTCAAAAAGTTGTCAAGTTTGCTCTAAAGTTGCTTAACAACTTTTGAGCAACTTTTACATATTTTGCAATTTTGCAAATCTGATGACCAAAATTGGTCATAATGTTATTTTTGTGATCCCTAGTTGATCCAAACATGTAAAACCTAAAAAAAAACTATTGCTAGGGTTTTGGGCCATTAATGAACAATAGTTGACCAAGGTCTCATAAGGTGCCAAACTTGGAACTATGGCCTTACAAGGTGGTCCAGTGACTAACCCAATGTCTTAACATCACTAAAGGCCTTAGAGGACCTTGAGGGAACCCCTAGGTTCCATAGGAACACTTGGTTCATTCGGGGTGCCCCTGCACCATACTCCCCATGAGATTTGAACTCAAGTTCCCACTTGAGGATAACTGGTCAACAGTGGTTCCATGTTGTTGGATCTGGTCCTCTGTCATCCAGGTAGCATCTATTGGAGAAAGTCCTTTCCATTTCACTAAGTACTGCATGTACTTATTCTTCCTTGTCTGCTTCAATACTTTGGATTCCAAAATTGTGTCTAGCTACATTTTTTTGCTTGGTGGGAGATCTATCACATAGTCTCCGTAATCTTAAACTTGTGATCCCTGCACATTAGTAATGTCTAAAACACACTTGTAAGGAGTGAGGTCTGCAATATTAAAAATAGGAGAAATCAGTAAAGTAGGGTGCAAATAAATTTCATATTCATTTTCACCCATCTTGGTGAGGATTGTGCAAGTTCCAATTTTCTTCATGTGAAACTTTGAATATTTGCCTTTAGGGAGTCTCTCCTTCCTTAGGTATGCCCATACCATATCTACAACTTTGAAATGAAATTTTCTCCTTCTCTTATCTGCTTGTAATTTTTATTTCATAGTTGATTATTGTAGTGACACTTTCACTTCTATTTGCACTTTAGAGATCAGTTTGGCTATTTCCTCTCCTTCTTCACTAACTCTGAAATCAGATGGTAACTCTACTAAATCCAATGCACCTTTGGGCTGAATTCCATACACTGTTTGGAATGGTGTCTTTCCAATGGATCTATTCATGGAGTCATTAAATGTAAACTATGTCTATGGTAGGATCATGTCCCAACTTTGGGTGTACTGTTTGGTTAGGCATCTCAAGATATTTCCAAGAGATTTGTTTACCACCTTCATTTTCCCATCTATTTGTGGGTGGTATGTTGAGCTATAAGTTAGATTTGCACCCAATTTCTTGAAGAGTGTCCTCCAAAAGTGACCCTAAAATTTCACATCTCTATCAAAGACTATGGTTTGAGGTAGACCATGGATCCTAAAAACTTCTTTAAAGAATAGATGTGCTATATGGGAAGCATCATTTGTGCTCTTGCAAGGAACAAAGTGCACCATTTTACTAGATCTGTCTACAATGACAAAAACACTGTCATAACCCTACTTTGTTCTTGGTGAACCCATAACAAAATCCACTGAAATTGATTCCCATGGCCTAGAGGGAATTGGTAGGGGTTGGTATAATCCTTGGTTAGTGGATACACCCTTTGATTTCTGTAAAATAGTACAAGATTCAACAAACTTCTTGACTTCATTCCCCATCTTTGGCCAAAAATAACTTCTTTTCACTAAATCAGTGGTCTTATCTATCCCAAAATGTCCTCCTAAGCCACCAAAATGTTTCTCCTTAATAATATTTATTCTCATGGAACATTTAGGAATGAAAAATTAGGCTCCTTTAAACAAGAGTCCATTCTAAAACAGAAAATTTGAAAAATCAATATGGTATTTGCCAACCATTTTAGTGCATACCTCAAAAACTTCTCCAAATTCTGGATCATTAGCATATAGGTGTTTTAGGGAATCAATCCATACACTCTCAAGTTGTACTTCTTCAATCAATATGACCCTTCTACTTAGGGCATCAGCCGCTTTGTTTTCCACTCCCTTTTTATGCTTTATGTTGAAGGTATATCCCTACAACTACTCCATCCATTTGATGTGCTTGACTCCAAGCTTCTCCTGACTATTTAGAAAACTTAGTGCATGGTTGTTAGTATAAATAATGAATTCTTTAGGGAGTAAGTAGTGTCTCCACTTTCTCAGGGCTTGTACCATTGCATAAAGTTCTAAATCATAAGTAGAATACCTCTTCTTTGCATCATTCAAATTTTCTAAGAAAAATGCTATAGCCTTACTTTCTTGGCTCAAGACAACACCTATAGCCAAGTTGCTTGCATCTGTTTCAAATATAAATACCTTGTTGAAGTCTGGGAGCACTAGCATTGGATATTGTGCCACTCTATTCTTGAGATATTGCAATGCATCTGCAGCTTCTTTAGTCCATTCAAATCTGGTCTTCTTTCCACCTTTTATTGTGTCCAACATAGGAGCACACACATGGCTAAAATTCTTAATAAACTTTCTATAAAAAGTTTCTAAACCATGAAAACTTCTAACATCACGTTGGTTCATTGGTGGAGGCTAGTTGACTATTGCTGAAACCTTCTCTGGATCCATTTTTAGGGTGCCTTGGGAGATGAAAATCCTAAGAAGACAAGTTCCTTCTTCATGAGCATGCACTTTTCCAAGTTAATCACTAACTTGTGCTAATGAAGTCTCTTCAAAACTTGCTCAACATGATCAAGATGTTCCTCTTTTCTATGACTATAAATCAAAATGTCATCCAAATATATGACCAAAAAATTGCCAATAAAATCAAATAAGACCTCATTCATGAGTCTCATGAATGTACTAGGAGCATTACTCAATCCAAATGGCATAACAAGCCACTCAAACAAACCCTCAGTTGTCTTAAACATTGTTGTTCGCTCATCACTTGGATTTATCCTAATTTGGTGATAGCCTGATTTTAAATCAATCTTTATAAAATAACACGTAGTACCTAATTGGTCTAGAAGATCTTCCATTCTTGGAACTGGAAATCTATATCTTATAGTGATTTTGTTTAGGGCTCTATTGTCAGTACACAATCTCCACTTACCATCCTTTTTAGGAGCTAAAACTAATGGGACAGCACATGGACTGAGACTCTTTTGATTTAGTCCATTCTCTAACAATTCATTGACTTGACTTGCAATCTCTACATGCTGAATTGGTGTCATTTTGTATGGGGCCTTGTTAGGCAAGGAGGAACTAGGTATCAAGTCTATTTGGTGACTGATATCTCTTAAGGGAGGGAGGGTTTTGGGTAGATCACTGACAGTGACATCACTATATTTTGTAAGCAATTCATTCACTTCATCTGGTATAGGATAATCACTATAAGACCTTATACTATCCTTAGGCTTGGATATTAGGACAAAAGCTTTAGTTTTAGGTTCTTTTAAAACTTTTAACATTTCTTTCTCACCCATGGTTATGACAGTAGGTTCTTTCTCTATTTTGGTATCAGGCAGGGGCTTCATGGTGAATGTTTTCCCATATTTAGTGATGGAGTAGGTATTTTTCCTACAATGGTGTGTGGAATCTACATCATACTTCCAAGGCATGCCTAGAAGGATGTGAGAGGCATCTATTTCAACAACATCACAAAGAACTTTGTCTTTAAAGTCTGCTATAGAAAATTCTATCCATGCTTGTTCAGTCACTAAGGTTTTTTGACCCTTTGTTAGCCAAGAGACATGATAAGGAAAAGGATGAGGTTTCTTAGGGAGGTTTAACTTCTCTACCATTTCACAAGACACTAAATTTTTAGTTGATCCAGAATCTATAAGCAAGTTACATACCTTTCCATTGCACTTGATCTTTTTTCGGAAGATATTCTTTCTTTGAGGAGGTTCTTGGCTTTGTGGAACTTGAAGGAAGACTTGTATCATCATAAAACATGCTCCTTCCTCTAGTTATAAGTCCCTTTCATTTTCATTGTCTTCTTTCTTGTCCTCTTGAATGAGTTCTGCTCTTCTTTCTCTTTGATTGTTATTGTTTCTCTTCTCAGGGCATCTTCATGCATGGTGTCCCAATTGATTGTAGTAGTAACACCTTAATGGTCCATTTCCTCTTCTAGTGTTTGTCCTCCCCCTATTGAAGGGTCTTCTCCCTCTATAGTTACCTCTGAATTTTTTATCATTGTTTTCTTTGTCTCCTTGGTCAGGGGTCCTACTGCTATTACCACTGTATTGTCCTCTATTCTAAGAGGTTCCTCTTCCTCTAAAGTTCTTCCCACTGTCATTACTTTTTCCGTTTCCAAACTCCTATTTTCTCTTCCACTTTTCCTCTACCTTGAGTGCCATTTGATAGCACTTGTTCATTGTGGTAGGGAAATGTAGGCCAAGTTCCTCTTGAATGGATACCTTAAGACCATTCATATATCTTGCTAATTTTTCTTCTTCATCTTGCGCCACATTTTTCTTCATACATAATTTTAGGAACTCCTCGGTGTATGAGGCCACATCCATATCATTTTCATTTAGGCTTTGTTTCCTCCTATGGAGTTTTACCCCATAGTCTTGAGGCAAATAGGTCTCCTTGACCAATGCAATCATTTTGTTCTATGAAGAGATCATAATCTTCCCATTCTTCATCCTCTTTGTTTGGATGAAGTTCCACCAATTTAGGGCTGCTCCCTTCAACGTGGGTCTTTCCATCTTCCCTCTCTACTTCTTAGGGATTTCCTCACACTCAAAGAAGATTTTTAGGGCCTCTATCCAATCCAAGGCCAAATATGCATTCAGCTTTCCATTAAAAGTTGGTAGATCCAACTTCTCCTCCATGGTTCTTCTCCCCATAGACTTTAAGGCATCTAGAAGGGGTCTTTGGTTTGCAGGAATGTTCACATCCTGATAAGGGGTGTCCTCATCTGAATCACTCCCTTCTTGTTAGAAGTATAATCTTTCCTTGGTGAAATATATTATAAACCAAGGTAGTTTAGTTTAGTTTATTTATTATGTAAGTAAGAGATTCCTATAGAATCCCTACATGAACACTTTTCCTCTTTTCCATGTGTGAGGACATAATATTTATTTGTAATTTATTTTTATTCCTAGATTCCTCCTTAAGAGGAAATAGTACAAGTGGCACACACATTATGAATGTGGCTCACATGCACATGGGAGTTACACTTCAACTCCTTCCATCTCTACTTAAGAGATGTTTTCTTCTCATTTCTCTAGTTTTTTAGCACTAGTAGCATTACTTCATCACTTCAAGTGACTCATTTTGTATGAGCTTGGCTCTCATTCTCTCTGTCTCTCTCTCTCAAATTCTTGGCAATTTTCCCATTCATATTTATTCACGGGGGTTTTTACATTCTTTTCCCCCTTCCAAAATCTTGTCTCCTTGTTATTTTTTCTTTGGTGAATGCTCCTCGTTTTGTACTAATTCATGGTAAATCTCCTATCTCCTGCTCATTGAATTAAATATTTCCTGTGTCTCTCTTTATTTCTATTATTATTTTAACACTTCTTAACCACTAGAAGTGTCATCTTTTCCCATCTCCACCTTGTTCTCCAACTCTTGAAGTCCTCTTTTTAAGGCTGCATTTGCTTCCCTTTGTTCTCTTACCATCTTTTCTAATTGAATGTTTGTAACCCTTGAAGGGATATCTTCATCCTCAAGAGCATACATAGCTCTAATACCACTTGATGCAAAGTGGGTAGTAGGAAGCCTCCAAATGGCTAAAAATAGGGAAATGCACCCCAAACACCAACTCTTCAAGGTCAAAGTGCTTCACACTTATCACAAGTGTGGGAAAGGACTTGGTTAAGGTTATCACAACCCCAAGACCCTAAGGGAAACCTAATCACTAGGTTTCACCAATCCTACAACACCAACTACCAAGGTTGTCTTCACTATCACTTGACTCAAATTCTCAATACTACCCCACCCCCCCCCAAAGTAACTTGTAGGACTAGGGGTGACCTATGCTCAATGGTGTGGTCTATTTAGATCCCTACCGTATAATTCTGATGGTTCTTTCACTCAATTGCAACCCATAAGACATAGTCACTTCACAAACCCAAGACTAGGCTTGTAGTCTTTTCCCAAAGGAAAATTGATCTTAAATGAGATTCTTCCACATAACCCCCTAAAATTATGAGGGATTTAGACACCCTTTATGGCCTAGGACTTTGGACTCAAACCCTAGAACATGGAAATGAGAAGAGACAAGATGACACACAGAATTGCTTCTGCAATTAGGGCTAATTCAGCCTCCACTTAAACTACAAGTTCCTTTAGGATACATCCAAACTCCAAAATGATTGGATCATGTGAGGGTATGTACAAGGGTCTCCTCCTCTGACTTAGAGCCTCTGATGAATCCCCAAACTAGAGTTATGATTGTTGTCCTAATTCTGGATTGGTGCATAAATAAGGATATACACCTAGGGAATCATTGTAACTCCATCTCCCTACATTTTGGAGAACCTATCCTATAGAATCTTAAAGAACACCATATAAAAATGATTTCCACCAAGGGTCATTGAATTCCCATGGTAGAAAAGTTAAATACACTAAATTCTTTCCTAAACCTTGATTTAGTGCCTACAAACCAAGTAGTGAGTTTGTAAATTCAATAAATTTCAAACTAAGATTGATTAACACATGAGACCAAAGGAAAATGAAAGAATATTCACAGAAATAACCCTTGGTGTCATAATTTCATGTCCTTCTGTCTGTACCCAATCGTACACAAAGACTATTTCTCGGGAATGGAGGAAAATGGTTATATTTTATTAATTTCAAGATGCTAGATTACATGATTTTCCTACCACCCACCTGAAAGGTATTTTTTAGGAAATACCAATGGTTACATAACATATTTGCACTAAATTGACCATTTGGGAGTTGTTTTTCAAAAAGTTGTCAAGTTTGCTCAAAAGTTGCTTGACAACTTTTGAGGAACTTTTACATATTTTGCAATTTTGCAAATCTGATGACCAAAATTGGTCACAATGTTATTTTTGTGATCCCTAGTGGATCCAAACATTAAAAAACTAAAAAAAAACTAATCCTAGGGTTTTGGACCATTAATGACCAATAGTTTACCAAGGGCTCATAAGGTGCCAAACTTGGAACTATGGCCTTACAAGGTGGTCCAGTGATTAAGCCAATGTCTTAACAACACTAAAGGCCTATGAGGACCTTCAAGGAACCCCTAGGTTCCACAGGAACACTTTTTTTCATTTAGGTTGCTCCTACACCAATCAACCAATTTCCTCCCAACCATCAATCACATAGGCTGTAAGCACTTCCAACCAGTCACCTCCCCAACAATAATTCACCACTATCATGCCACTCATGGGAGTATCCTACCAGCCCTACTTATCATAGGGGCCCACATTCCATTCCAAAACTATAGTCACTCATTATACCTTAGCACCACTTTTCCCATTGCTTTTGAAAGCGCAAACCAATCCGCCAACCTCTCAGCATATTCCTCCAGTTGGGAAAACCGCATAAGCCACATCATCCTCTCCTTGGGAATACTCCCAGGATACTATGCAAGAACTTGGTATACTAACACAATCTGGTAATACAAACCCTTCCACTTCCCAAGTGCAAACACCCTTCATCAACCCCTTTGCTGCACAACCCATTATGCAAACTACCCAACAATAGCTACCAGTTTACACCAACTACTTGGTCATGCCTCCCTCTATGCCATCCCAAATCATCTCACCGCAACTCCCAAATATTCCTTCTCGAGTCAACTACCTTTCTCCTCCTACTAAGGGCACTCATTCTCAAACTACTCATCTCACGCACAACAATGCAACTGTTCCACCAGTTTATGCAGGACCAAACCAAGTCCCCCTACCTATATGCTACCTCAACAAGCTCAATCACACTACCAACAATAGTACATCCCTCAACTAAAGTTGCCACCCACACATAAAATCCACCATTCTCCTTATCAAACCCCTTAGTATCCTCCACAAAACCCTTGTTATTCTCCAACACCTTTTGAACCATGTCACGCACCTGGATCCAACATGATGGGATGACTGCCTCCTCCACCAGTAAACCAAGAGTGAGAGGAAATGAAGAATTCTCTCAAGGAGGTTCAAGCCAAGAATGAAATAAAAATGTTCAAATTTGAAGAAGTGGGTCCCTATCCTTTTGACCAACCCATCACAGCAATTTCCTTCCCCAAGCATTTTGAGACTCCAAAATTTAAAAAGTATCAGGGAAAAGGAGATCCTACTAGCCATGTCAAAGAATTTTACATGGATTGTCAAGAGGTTGCATAAAACAATAATTTAATCTTACGCCTCTTTCCCAAAAGTTTGGAAGGATTGAATCTTGAATGGTTTTACATGAACCCTAATGGTTTAATCACATTCTTTGTCGAGTTGTCATAAAAATTTGTTACCCAATATGCGCATCTTGTCGAAAGTGAGCTATCTCTCCTAGATCTGTGCAATTAAAAGCAAAAAGGGGGTGAAAGCCTAGCGAACTATCTCCAGAAATGGAAAGGTATTACTACCAGATTATCTTATCAACCTCCTAAAAAACATCTGGTCAAAATTTTCATTGACAATTTGCACCCTAAATTGGCGCATCATGTCCACATGAACTGTTTATAGACATATTAAGAAATCTGTAGAAAAGGCATGGACCTCAAAAAGGGTCTTATAGACAATGGAACTATCAAGATGTACAAGGAGACAAGTCATGATAGACCTAAAAATGATAGATCTCACTACTGGAATAATAATAAGAGCATTGTGACTGATGGTGCCACATATACCAAGCATGTATAGATTGTCATTGCTAGACCTAATGCGCTCACTCCTACATACAAATTGATGACATGTAACTGATTGAATGTTTGATAATGTTAAGTTGAAGATGATGCAAGACATTAAATCAGTTAATGGTTTGTATTATCATTAATGTCAACTTGATATCATCTGTACGATCATGTACATAATTCCAAAGACTTCAGAGAATCAATGGAACAAAGAATATGCTTTCTGCAATGCATAAAAGTCAAGTATTCACTAAGTGACAAACAACACCAACGGAGTGCACACCATTAGTAAAGACAGAGAAAAAGTCAAAGTGATAACTGATGACCAAAAGATAGTGTTTCTCGATGAGCTAAAAATAGAGTTGCCCGATGAGAAAGATCCAATGATGCCTGACGGATGGAGATCCCAAAGTTAACTGAAGTTACACCGATGGAACTAGCAGTTGGCACTGACGACAAACTACAGAATTGACCGACGAAATAGAGAGATTAGAAAATGACAAAATATCTAGCTGGCAGAGCTTTATGATAGACTTAACTAGTTGTTTTATTCATTTTATTTTACCATAGTTAAGTAATTGATTTAAAGAAGATTTATACAATTGGCAAGAAGATAACTATGAGATAAATCAGGAGTTAAAGCCGTAAATCAAATTGGCTGGATTATTTTTCATGCCAAGAATCAAGAATCAAGAATCATGAATTAAGGAATATCATGTCTATATAAGAGACAAGCATAATTCATTTTTTCATGCAATCAGATACATGGAAGGGGAGTGAATAGAAAGAAGATGATGAAGAGAAACTAGTGAAGGAAAAACTTCATATAGTCCTGATCAATCAAGCTAAGGGAGAGCTAAAGAATTCTACAGACACCAAAAAACAGTGAAGCACAACATCACAGAGCAGAAAGTGTGGAGCACAAAGGAATTGAATTGATACATTGATTAGAGAGGTATTGTAGTTAAATAGATTTAAAAATCTGCAATTCAAAGTTGCATTAGAAACAGGTCATAATGTTTGAGTTTAACCATTGAAGCATCAAGTCTCTTAATAGAGAAAGACTTAAAAGTCTTCTATAATTGAGGTATATCCTAACATATTACCAAAAGGATTGATTCATGAAAGTAGCATTGAATTTTCATAAGGCCTATTGACAGCCTAAGAAGGAGGTTGATTCATGGATGGTAGCAAGATTTTCCTAAAGCCTATTGACAGTCTAAGAAGGACGCTGATTCAAGGATGGTAGCAAAATAGATGCTACATACTAAGTGACAACCTATGTATAAAAATCCTCTAACAAGGTTGCAATTAACAGTGCATTTGTAACCTTTAACAGGGTTGGCTCCTAATAGGGCTCACTTCAGAAGAGTGAAAATTGGGGGTACCGATCCTAGTGTTTTTCCCTTAACAGGGTTTCTGCGTTAAAATCCATGTGTTATGTGTGTATGGTTTATTACTTTATTGTTTTAAATTTCACATATGCATTTCTGGATTGATTGGTATACTCTGCATATTTACTGAGCATCGGTAAATAAGTTTTACTTCTTATCAGTAATCAAGGAGAATAAGGACAGACAAGGTAAACTTATAGACAGTTAATTATTTCAAGTATTTGAAGGCATGAAACTTGTAGGGACTTAATAATCTGAGGTGTATTGATTGGTGGATTAAAGTTTAAAGGATAAATTTTTAAGGCCGTTGATTCACCCCCCTCTTAGTTATTACTAACAATTGGTATCAGAGATTGTGTGCTTAAAAGGAAGGTTTCAAGACCTAAGTAAAGATCACAAGATGAATAGACGAGATGTGCCCAAGTTGAACAAAGACAACTTGGCTTCATGGAAAAGTAGGATAAGACTCCACTTATCAGGTATTGGCAATGATATTACTCAATACTTAGATACTAAATATGTGTTGCCTATAGGACCATTAATAGTAGATCAATTGAGAGTGAAGCATGATTATAACTGCATGGTTATAGAGATTTCTTCCTCACTCTCTGATGTTGAATTTGAAGATGTCAAAGATTGCAAAACTGCGAAGACAATGTGGGACAAACTGAAGCTTGTACATGGAGGTGATACAAATGTTCTGAGAGCCAAGGCAGAAAGCCTTAGAGGAAAGTTTGATGATCTCAAAATGAAAGAAGGTGAAAACATCACATAGTACAACACAAGAATAAAAGAAGTAGTCAATGCTATACAAGGTGTTGGAGGTACACTTGAAGAGGAGACAGTAGTAAGTAAAATCTTAAGAACCTTATTGCCTGTATATGCTATTAGAGTCTTTGCTATTCAAGAAATAAGAGTAGTAGCAGACAATATAGTTACTCTTGATAGCCTAATTGGTAGACTGATTTTATTTGAGATGAATAACTTTGACAATAGTGTCTTACCAAGTTTAGAGTTTGCATTTAATTCTTCTATGAAAATAAGAAAATCCAATCATAGATGCTCATCTAGAAGAGACAATGAAAGTGAAAGTGAAGAGAAAGATCTAGATGAAATAAAAGCACTTATGACCAAAAGAATACAAAGAGGCAAAGGTAAATACAAAGGCAAGTTACCACTTGTATGTTTTAATTGTAAATAAATTGGACACTTTGCTGCAAGATGTCCTAACAGAAGAAAAGATGATAGAAGTGATGACAGATCTTTTGAGAAGAAGTTTGATAGAGGTGATAAAAAAGATTAAAAAGGTTACCAATGATCAAAAAGAAAGGATCCCCAAGACTACAAGGATAAAGGCAAGAAGGTTAGCTACCTAGCTGCTTGCAAAGATGAAGATACTGACACCAAACCTGATGATGACATCAAGATTGTATTTGTAGTTGTGAAGGATGATTCAGATGAAGATGAAAGGTATGAATAAACTACACTCATATCTAAGGTTAGTAAGAATGATTTCTAGATTATAGATAGTGCTTGCACTCACCATATGACCAGTGAGAAAGAAAAATTTAATACTTTTGAGTATTATGATGGTGGTACAGTAAGAATGAAAAATGATACACCTTGTCAAATTGAAGGTAAAGGAACAATATTGCTGAATAACTTGATTAAATGTGAAAATGCTTATTGGGTAAAAGGATTGAATTATAATCTGTTGAGTGTTTCTCAACTGAATAATTCAGGTCATAGAGTAGCATTTGAGAACAAGAAGGCAAAGATCTTCAATGAAATAGGAAAACTGATTAGTACCAGTGAATAGACTGAAGGTAGCTTATCCTATTTGAATGATACTAATCCCACTTGCTTAATGACTAGAAATGAATACATATGGTTGCGGAACAAAAGATTGTGTCATGTGAATTTTGACAACATGATGAAAATAAGAAAAAGAAGTGTAAGAGGCTTACCGACGATGACAAAGCCAAACAACATCATGTGAAAAAATTGTCAAAAAGGTAAAATGACAAAGTCTAGTTTCAAAAGCAAAGCCCATACATCTAATGACATTCTAGATTTAGTCCATACTAATTTATGTGGACCTATGAAGACAAAGAGCTATTATGGAGATAGATATTTTATTCTTTTTGTTGATGATTACTCTAGAATGATGACAGACATGTTTCTAAAAGAAAAATTTGAAGCATTAAAGATGTTTAAATGGTATAAGGCTATGGTAGAAAAAAAAAATCATAAGGATCTAAAATGTTTAAGATCAGATAGAGGAGGATAATTTATATCAGATGAATTCACTAATTTCTGTAATGAGCATGGTATAAAAAGACAGGTTTGTGCACCAAGAACACCACAACAAAATGGGATTGCTGAGAGAAGGAACAAATCAATAGTTGATTGTGCAAGAACACTGATGATAGAGAAGGACATCACCTAGATTGTCTAGAGAGAAGCTGTTAGCACTGTTGTTTATACACTTAACAAAGTACAATTGAAGAAGGACTCAAAGAAGACTCCTTATGAGCTATGGTATGGTAAAACACCCAATGTAAGTTACTTCAAAATATTTGCTAGTCAATATTATGTCTTACAAGATGATAGAAATGGAAAGCTTGATGCCAAAAGTGATGAAGGTATTTTTCTAGGGTATTCTACAAAGAGAAAAGCTTTTAAATTTCTAATCAAAGCTTGTAACAAAACAATTGAAAGTGCAAATGTGAAGATTGATGAATTTGCACAAAATAATGAGTTGGAAAGAACAAAAGAACCAGAAAACTACAAAAAGTTTGTATAATGTGAAGAATCCATAACTCTACCCAAGCAATAGTGTTTAATTCTAGAACAACAAAATGTTGCAACCGACGGTCAGAATGATGTTACCGATGGTCAGGATAATTATCAAAATAATGTGCAAGGTAATGAAGATCAAGCTGATATACAAAGAGCTATACCTGTACTTGCAAGATATGTAAGAAGGAACCATCTAGAGGACCAGATCATAGGAGATAAGAAATATGGTACAAGAACAAGAAGTAAGTCTTTAAACTCAAATTGCTTAATTTGTGAGTTTGAGCCAAAATTTGTCAATGCTGCACTAGATAATGAAGAATGAATAAGTGCTATGAATGATGAGATTGAACAAATTGAGAAGAACAAGACATGGTCACTTGTGCCAAGATCAGATGACAAGAATGACATCTGTACAAAATGGATATTCAGGAACAAATTGAATGAAAATGGAGAAGTAACAAGGAACAAAGCAACATTAGTATGCAAGGGGTATGCACAAGAGGAAGGTATAGACTATGGAGAAAACTTTGCACCCATTTCTAGGCTAGAAGGAGTAAGGATTCTACTTGCTTATGTTGCATACAAAGAATTCAAATTATATCAAATGGATGTCAAGTCAACATTCCTAAACGGAACACTTGAAGAAGAGGTATACATTGAGCAACCAAAAGGGTTTGTGGATCCAGACAAGAGGAACATGGTATGTAGACTTCACAAAGCCTTGTATGGATTAAAACAAGCTCCTAGATCCTGGTATGAATGACTTCATTCCTATCTAATAAGTATTGGATTCATGAGGACTAGTGAAAATAGTAATCTT
>MU216741.1:427473-459545 GCA_018584345.1 Thuja plicata | reverse complement strand
GAGATCTAACTACACCCTAACTCCTATTAAACTATATCTAACAAAATTAAATTAAAACATTTTAAAACATATATAAAAAAATTAAATTAATTAAATAACTAACACATTTAATTAACTAAAAAAAAAGATTATATTAATTACATAACTCATTTTATATAAAATCATATTATTTTATTTCTACGATTAAAAAAAAATANNACTAAATATAAACAAAAATAACTATTAAATTAAAATATTTCTTTTAAATTACAACTATTTTCTATTAATTAAACCAAAAAAAACTATTAAACATGGATTTTTAATTAAAAAACAATTATTTAATACTAAATAAACAAAAACAACTAAAAAAAACATTCAAAAACATTAAAATTAAAAAATAAAAAATGTACTTACCCCTTCCTGCCGGAATACCCCTGTAGCTCTCTCCGAAGCCCCAACCCGCTAAATGAGAATGACCCGCGCGGGCTTTTTTTTCCCTTTTATATACTTTTGGGGGTCCGGCCAGAATGGGTCCAGCCAGAAGGGATCCGGCCGGAACCCTCGCACCACATAGGCACCACTTGGCACCTAAAGGGCGCCACGAGGGTCCAGCCGGACCCATTTCAGCCAGACTCATTCCGGTCGGACCCGTTCCGGCCGCACCCTCGCAGGATGTCCTCTAGTGCGACACACTATTATACTTTTACCCCTAACTATGCTTGACAACACTTAGGAAAAACTAAAAAACTTACCTACCCTAGCCTAACTAGCAAAACATGCTAAAGAAAACCATTTACTGGTTCACTGAAATATATGCCTTTTCTCCTCAAATTGCAATAATGCACATGCTTATAGGAAAATACACAAAGATTGAAATTTGAAACACATTTAAATAGCTCACGCAACATTTCTCGAAGAAATAAAGTATTGTGACTTACTTCGCTCTGCTGATTGAAAAAATTGGCATTTTGGATTGAATCAACATGTTGGACTTGGTTCTCCTTATCAACATCTTCATAACTAGATTTTGATATAAATGAGGCCTTCTCACTTATCTCCAACTAGGTCAGATACTTGATTAGACAACCTCTTTAGAGTATGAACTTGGAGCTTTCCTTGCTTATTTATTTACTTTCATTTATTGTCTCTGAATCCTCATGGTTGTCTTGCATTATTAGCAGCCATGCCAACTCGTCCTTCATGGTTAGTGGACCATCATCTTCTGTTAATTTAGCTAGGATCTCATTAAAAATATTAAGCCACTGAAGATTCTTAGCACTTGGTTCCATCTTGTGTTCATGGACACAATCTTTAGGAAGAATGTTTTTGAAAACAAGGCTCCCCTCAATAGGCACATGCTCTTACATTTTAACATCAAGATTATCACAGAACACCCTAATTATGTTGTCAAAAAGTCCCTCCTTTATGCTTTGGTCAGCTTCCCTATCATGAACATTTTGTTTTTTTATTAATGTGATTAGAATCACATCTTCCTCATCTTGATCCAAAAAATGGGGTAACTCATTAAAAAAAAGCATAACCATTTCTTCTTTCTCAAGATAGTATTTTGGGGCCAATGAGGCTTGTTTATTATCTTTCTCAAAATATGTAGGCATCTTTTCAAATAAATTCGCTACATCCTGTCTCAACTGGCTTTGCTCTTGAGAATCTTCTATTTCCTCTATCAGATTTGAAACAATAATATAAAACTCCTTTTCAGCTCCCTGATCTTGGACTAGCTCACATAGGGTCACCTTGACAAGATTTGGCATCTAAAATCCAGGATGCTGAGTCCATGAAGGTTGCCATGGAAGCTGGGCATCTTTCTCATTTCCTTTATTTACAAAACATAACTCAAATTGAAGATCAATAAATTGGGCTGGTTGACTATGCTCACTCAAGGGATCTTGAAGGGTCTGTCCTATTTCTTTTGCAGGCTTATAACCCTTCAAACTTGGGATCTCAAGCTTGGAAATATCTTGAATTTCAAGTTGATCTTGCGCATAAGAAGATGCTTGAGCCTCTAGCTCTTGTAATCTTGCAATTAACTACCTCATTTTATCATCTTTATCTCCAACCTGTTTGGCAAATAGCTCTTGCTCATACCTTTGAGATTCCATCTCTTGTCAGTGCATGAGAGATTGATAAGATAGCTCCCCTTGTTGTATGCCATACTCATGTTCTCGTTCAATAGAACTCAATTGTTCTTGAAAGTTTTTTAGAATATCATCAAGGCTCATGCTTGCAACATGCTCAGGATAATTATGGGAATCAATAAAGAGGCTCTCTTGTTGTTTCTGGTAGGCATGCTGCCAAGAAAATTGATTCTAAGTGGGAGGGTGATAAGCATGAGATGGATGATGTCCTTCAAAGTGTGGCATGAAAATAGCAGCACAACTATTTTGATATGGCTGATATTCACAAAATGGAGGAACAGTTTCAAAAAATGGAGGATAGCAATCCTTTTTAGGCACGAAATCTTCCTAAAGCTGGTAGATATGAAGCCAAAGTCACCGAATATGAGAAAATGACCTCTCAAAGGCCTACATCCTACTGGATTCATATCAAAACCAGAAAGAACAATGAAAACTATGACCTTCGAGTCCTACTGGGCATGCCAAAAACTATTAAGTACGTGAAATATCACCCTATCTCAGGCAGTAGGGCACAATGAAATTTCATGGAAACAATGGAAACCTTCATGAGTTATGGGTGTTGCTGATTAGGAAGGAATCTTTGGATTCTAGGCCGGTTCCTATTGGATTTGGTATATAACCTAAAACTAATTCTCTAGTTGGGAAAAGGGTAAAAGGATAACTTGAAAACTGAATAAATTTAAAATTTGGGTGATACGCCGAACTGATTTAAGACTAATCATAACTTCAAATAGGGATCAACATGACATATACTACTAACACTTGAAATGGATATTCACTGTTCAACATATAAGTTGACATAAGTATCTCACTATTAGGGTTTATACCTCAAACAATGACTTGCCAACAAACATACAATATATGCAAATAGGTTATATTTTAGTAGCTGAAAAAATTTATTAGAGAAATTCACTAATTCTTCTATAAAAAACCTCACACTAAATATAGAAATGGAGAATAGGATTGAATATTAATACTCAGAAAAATGTGTGAATGATAAGAGAACTTGCTTTATTTCCTTCAAAATCTATTATGGTTACATATCAAGATGATAGAACATGCCAAGGAACAAATATATCCACTTGAATACTATAATGCATCAAAAACTAAACCCTTTTGGTTACAAAATGTGTGTAAAAAATGAAAAAGGATTGGTATGTCCACTAAACAAATTATCCAAGAAATTTTGAACCCCTCCACATGGATAAGAAGTCCAGATATATACCAAAATGTGGCCCCTCAAAGAAATCCTAAAATGGACTCATCCCTTAAAATCACTCCTAAAATCAAGGTAAAAACCCTAAATTAGAAGCTTAATCCATGCCTTGATTCATGCCTCAATATCTGATGTAGGAGCATCCTGGGTGTAAGGGCAATCTTGCATCACCCAAAAATATGTGTTTTTCTATTCAATAAGGGCTATTTTGTACAACGTTGCTATTTTTGGAAACGTACTATTTTTAGTAAGTTGGTCGTTTGAACTTAGAATGTTCTAATTTTTCATGTGAAGGTTCATCTTAGTCATATAAGAATGCCAGTTAAATTTCATTGCCAGATCATCTGTATTGGCAAAGTTATTAAGGATTTACTGTTGAGATTTTACGGTGCAAAATCTTTGAGCATAATTTTCAGGACCTTAGAGGCTCCGGATCGAGGTCTAACCCCTGGCTGACTGGTGTTTCACAATAAGGCACTGTAGATCGTGATCTCCCATTTCAGAAAAGTGGTTATAATAGCCAAACGGAGCTACGGTTCAAAAGTTATGGCTTTCAAAAGTTGGGCTACCTAATCTCATAATTTGTAAATATTTAAGCCGACCTTTTTGTAATAAAAGTGAAAAATAATTAAATGTTAAGGGTAGTCGGTTGAATGGATAGATTTCTGGAACCTTCTCGGGCGGTGGAAATTGCCTATATAAAGAAGGCCCATAGTGTTGTCTAAGGCAGTTCGGGGTAGATCTGAGTAATAACTCGAGGCTTTGTCCTACCAAATATTGTAAGGGGAATGCCCATGGGGCTTTGCATATTGTAATTTTGAAAGTTTGTAATTCCACATTTGTGGAGATAATAAGAAGCCCATTTTCTATTCTTGCAAATTGTTGTTGTTTCTCTGTTTCTGTTATGTGTTTGTGGCATTAAGGGGAGCACCCTTCATCAATATCATGAACAGCTTGGGCAATAATCTCCTAATCCTTTTTAGAGATTTATTTTTAAATTATATTCCTTTTACAAAAAATAAAATTTAAAAATAAATTCTACATTTTACATTCTTAGGGGTCAAAGGAAAAACCCTTAAACTACCCCATATCTCATGCCTACATATCATATTAAGTTACTCTTTATATCTCCCAACATTTCTAACTCATATTACCTTATGCCTCCATGCTTTATAAACAACTCCCTTATATCTCCTGCCCCATAATACACATAACCCCATGTCATGACCTCCAGCACAAAATAATTGACATATACCATGTTATCACACATAACCTAAGGAAAAATACAAACATATTAAAAGCCTAATCGCATTTCTAGCATCAATGTCAACATAATGATATACACATTTCATAATATCCTTGGATCTTGGGTATTTCTGTGCGGCGCCACTTGGATTAGAATCCCAAGGGTCTTTTATCTATAGTGTGCTTTGAATTACATTTACTTGGTTGTGTACTGTGGACTCCAAAACCTAGCAACTTGTGCTTTGTTTTGGTCTTTGAGCCATTTCAACATTTGGTTACACAAAACATAAAAGTTCTGTAAACCCTAGTTGCATGGAAATGATCTTCTTGTGATTATGGCAACATTCTAGAGTTTTTGTTTGATCTATGAGAGATGGGGCTATTAACTTGGTATTTGGACCTATGATATGGAGTTGAATATGTTGACTGGGCTCATGCTTTGATCATTGAACCTAGACTCCATGTTTGAACATGGATCTCAACTTTAGAAAATGTGCTTGAACATAGTTCTCGGGCTCTTAAATTAGAGTCTTCTCTTATGATTTGGGGCTCAAACTTCACTAATATTGACTCTTTACTATATTTTTTAGGCTCGGGTTTAACATCTGTTATGGAACTGGTGTTTAACTCTTGTATCTTGCACTTGGACCACCAGATAAGTGACTCTTCTCCTTTATTTTCTCTTCTAACTATTGGTCTTGCTTTACTACCTGCACTTTTTGGTTTTGATGCTTCTACATGGTTATGATTATGGGTTTCTTTTCTATCTGTTGCTCTCATTATTGAACTTTTTGTTTGAACTATTTTATAGGTTTGAGAGATCGAGATGTTAAATAGATCCATGGTTTATGATACTAGACTTTTCATCTATTTTGCAATAACCATTTGGGCAGTAATACTTGCACTATCAATTCTTTTCATTCTACAGTTTTGCATGCACTAGTTGTCCACTTGTTGTCGAACATGGGGTTTTTTCTCTTACTCTGTCTGTTGTCCACAGTGACCACACTATTTCTAAATAATCTCCTTCTTACTATTCGGTAGTGTGGCTTGGTATTAGCAAGACATGTGTGAAACGGTTCTGTCTGGTCTTCTCATCTTCCTTCGATAGTGACAAGTGTGTATCACTATTTTAATGGCCCCTCTAACTCCAATAAGAAACTCTAATTTCACTTTGAAACTATATATATGCATTTGGATTCTTTCAAGTATTGATGTCTGTGGGGTTCAAGCATGGGCTCGTGACACTGATGACTGTGTTTAGCTTCCCGATAACTTCAATGTATATTTTTTACCTTTGAACAACACTGCCATTTACTCTTCTTCTTCATATTCATATCTTGCTTTGGATTTGATCATTATATGTCTTGGCATCAACAGGGTCTGCCTCTTTTACCTTTGACGATGCTGTTATTTACTGTTAGAAAACTACTTTCATTCTCTTTTCCTCTGTTCATGCATACCAGTGCACTTATACTTTCAAACATAAAAGGTGTATCCACTATTAGAATGAACTATGTGAGTGACAATCCATTATAATTTGAATTTCCATTTACCTTCATGCTGATGATGCCATGCCTTTTCTTTTGATCTGTAACCTTTGATCCTTACTCCGTTTATTGATTAATTGATAATTCATGATGGCTCCTGGTAGCTCCTTGTACACTTGTCACTTTTACAACAACATCATCTTTGCTAGACATAGCATTAATACTTTGCATTTGTATACCATTATAATAGTGATTTGCATGTTTATACTTGCGTAAACCTTGCCTGGACCTAGCAATGCATAATGTCATCATACACTCTAGTTCTGATTATTGCTTCTCTAGCACATATTGAATTTTTGCATGTGTTGAATAATTGCACATGTTATATGAGATTCGAGCACAAGCTTGTGACTGCCACAAACATGGTTTCCTTATTCCTTGCATCTTGAAATATAGTAAAATATTTCATAAAGATATATGTACCTTTGATACTACTATTCAGTTTGAGTAGATGCATACCTTTCCCTTGTATTCATGTTGTTGGCAAATGTGCAATTCTGAAACTATGATTGTTGTAAGATATTTTCAGGTTTTCATACATTGCTTACATCCAATTTAGATCAAACCCCTATTTTTAAATGATGGAGGACACAAGACCTAATGAAGACCTAGGATCCAAGGATGCAAAAGACACCTAAAGGCAATGCAGAGACTCTTATTCCTCATATCTTAATCATGCTTTTATTTTGCATATGTTCCTCTAAGTTCTAATGTGAAAAGTGTAACATGAAAAGAACATTCTTTATCACATTCAGTTTGAATGCACAATATAATGATCAAGTATGATTTGAAAACTTAAGAAATGATCAATACTTATAGTACAATTTATGTGATGATATGAATGTAATGAAAATGTATCTCATTTACATTAGCTGAATAGTGGTGTTTATATGATGTACCTTTATGCAATGTTCTGTTGTAATATCTGTTATTTTCCTGCATTAGAAAAATAATGTAACATAAACTTTTTTTTTGCATTTAGTTATTCCAAACACCTCTATGTAATATAATTTCACTCAAAATAAAAAAATTAGAAATACAATGTTCTATAGTGCCAATGGTATCTTTTTATTTGATAGAAGGAATGATTTTATATCCTCAAATAAACTATTTTTGATTAAAGGAAATTAAAATTTTAAGGGACCTAAAACCAATTCACAACAAACTGGTTCAGAAAAAAAAACATCTACAAACCAAGCATATGAAAACAACAAAGCACGATTAAAAAAAAATGGAACAAACCCCAAAGACCTTACATATTTTTTAGTATATTCTAATTCTTCTATATTAGATCATCATTTATTCTATGAACCATGTTGACAACACTATCAGTACGTGTACCAAATTTTTTGCTATTGTGGAGCATTGTGGCTAGACTAGGAAGAGAACTAGATGGCACCCAAAAATTAATCATTTGCTTCTTCAATTTATAGTACTAGTAGGGTAATCAAAGACACCCTATGATATACCATGGATCACCTATAGCTATGCATTTAACTTCCTAAGCCCATCCAAACCACACTCCATTTTAGTACGAATGGCCTTCATGACTACCCTCAAGTTTTTGTACACTTTGGAAACATCATCCTCCAGTTTTTAAATGCTATCTTCATTCCCCTCTTTCAAATCTTTGAGCTCTTTTTCTATCTCCTATATAGTGGAAATTTTTTTGTGTACATTATGCATATTTGGGGTTGGAACACACCTAGTCTTCAAGGCATTACTTTCTAACACTATCCACATAAGAAGGGAATAATGGCCATACATAGAGTCATTCACATTCTTACCCATATTCACATTGTCATACACAAATGATCCCTTTTCCAAAAGGTATTGTTCTCCAAAAGGATATCAATATGGAGGTACATAGTAGACTCATTAGTAAGTAGAGGCAAAAAACTAGGATCCTCACCTAAATTCATATGTTTTTGGGGTTTATTCACATGAGAAGAGTGGGAAGATGAAGGTACTTTCCCCTTCCCCTTTTTTGAAACATAATAGAAACCCTCTTCTTTCCTTTATCTTTCACATTACTTCTAGGGATAAATGAATTAGAGGCATACTCATCAAAATGATTATACCATGCAATCCTCTTGCATACACTTTTTCACATGTTCTTCTCCTTTTGGAATAACCTATTGAGGTTATCTTATACCTCTTCATCTAGGTAAGAGAAATATTTGCCAGTTAATCAAGATCGTAGATCTTATGTTAGGTCAGATCCAATGAATCTTTCCATCTATACATTTATTTACTTCTCCAAAGCAATAAATAATTAAATCTTGGATCCATACATTAATTACAGTTACCTATGCATTTAAATAGTGTTGACCAATCGTGCTTATCCTCAATTAAATTTACATATCCCAATAAATTCAATTATGTCGGACAGAGATCTCAAATCTCAACAATTACCAAAATAGTGCTACTCGGCCAACATTGTGTTCTTCCACTCGGTCATCACTATTTTCCTCGGCAATTTACTAGTGCTCAATCAACACTTATAAATTATGCTCAGCATACACTGGTGCTTGGTTGACACAAACTTCGCTCGGCATATACTATTCCCAGTAAACTGACATCTTGACTTAGTGTTATAGATAAACAACACATTACTTTCCCAATATGCCAATTGATCAAGTACCCTTGTGATTTCTCATAACTCAACCATTTCACTCGGTCTTCTTGTTATCCTTGCCTTCAAATATTCTTCAATAATCAGTAGATATGGTACTCAAACAGATAGAAATAGTCTCACCAGTTAAGATTTGACTTCAATGACAAAACAACAATTATTTACATTATAGCTTTCTAACTCTAGCATCCAATTACGATTTGATGGTGTTAAAGAACTCCATAGAATGACCCATAAAAAGGTTATTATCCTTCATGTGCTTCTTCGGAGTGTTCTCCAGGATGTCAATTTTGTCCCACCGATTCTTCATATTATTCTCCTCCTCTTTTCCCTTATTACCATAAATCCTAGCCAACCCAGAATCTAGATTTCCCTGAAGAAGATCAACTCTAGTAGAGAGGGAATGAAAGCTAAGATTGTGGTTTTTATTTCCTATGGGACTCATTTCATAAGGCGGGATGAGTACATCAACATTGCCTTCGTAGTTTGGAGAACTCGAAAAGGGGGTTCATTTTTTTCATCCACGTCTTCTTGAAGGAGTTGCACATTCCAATCTTGCATGTCAACCATTCTAGAAAAATGAATATTCCTAGAACTAGAAGGGACATTACCCTTATCAGTAGTCTCGAAACCATGCTTATCATCCTCCTTCCTCTCCGACTGCACTTCCATGACCACTTCAAGCTTTGGAGAGATGGGAACATCATGATCTTCAGAGCTAGCATAGTTGAACAATATAGTATCTTTCTAACCACCGAAATTCCCCTCTTTGTCTTTAGGGTCAATCCCTTTATCCTTGACGATATGGGAAAACATTGACTTGTCCTCTTCATCACTAGAGTCACTCATGGAAACCGACATGGACTCATTACTTTCGTTGTTAGACTAGGTGTGGAGGATATAATTGGTATCCACATTACCATCAGCACTCCCACCATCAGATTCCGTATCCATACCTTTATTTTAGACAAATTTTAATTTTTTAACTATCATCTCCGCAATATCCTCCCTTGTGAAAATTTGTTTACCTGAAGCCTTAGCAGAACTAGATTCTCAAGGCGAGAGACTAAGAGGGATACTAACCACAATTTTCTTAACATGCTCAACAATTAAAAGAATGAGGACCTCATGAAGTTTGGGATTGCTCTCTTTTCCCTGTGGTCAATTATACTATGATGAAGAGAATGCAAAAGGTAAAAAGGAAATGAAACCTTGAGCTTATGTCTGAAATGAAAAAGTGACACAAAATGGTAAGACCGAGCCCTTTTATACCTACCATTCAGGGAGATATACTCCATCACAATAGTAAGCACCTTCTCCAAGAACTCCTTGATGGATTTGACATCATAACATGCCCCAGAATCTTTCACTAGACTTTCATCCTCTACCTTGTACTTTGGGAAGTGTTGGATAGCCTTTTGGGATATCTTCTTATGTCTATAAAAATTCATGCCCTTGGTATTCAAACAACACACCTCAGCAGTAAGTTCTTCGGTAATTTTAATGGTCATTCCCCTAATAACCACACTACCATCCTTCCATCTCTCAAAAAAACCTTTTGTGACTTCATATTTTGATCCATGAAGGCGCTCCATGTAGGTAGTGAGGCCACCCTTGTTGAGCTTATCCCAGACATCAGTATATTTCTTCCATTTTTTTATATTTCCTCGACTCCCGATGGTTAAGCTCTCCTCCCATGATGCCCTCTGAGAACAGACTTTCAACATAAACGGTGGAAACAAAACAAAGATAGAGCACAATAGCCAAATTGAAATTGATAATAGTGTAAGTATATGCGTGTCTGCACTTAGCAAATAAATAACTTGCATCTTTTCATCAAGTCTTTTTGATATATTCCAAATATTCTCTTTTGCTGTCAGTCGGATCAAATGCCAACTTGGCCTTCAACTCAATGGTCAAATCACTACCGCCATTCCAGGTCATGATGTCCTCGGCCTTAACTTCAAGGTTTTCCAATGTATCCGCAGTACAATTTGCCTCCCTAAAGTTATGTGAAATAATGACACTCTTGAAAGAATTAATTATTATGCAAGCCACATCAATAATAGTCTTAATAGACCATTATGGCTTAGTATTTCCTTTTATGCAATTTAATATATTCATCAAATCACCTTCAATCCACACCTTCAAAGGCATTTCCTCATTTATAATTTTTAATGTTTGAAGGAGAGCCATCGCCTCCTCCATGTGGTTGGTCTAGAAACCAATGGGGAACACCACAACAACAAGATAATTAGCCATGTCATCTGGAATTATACCACCGCAACTGGCAGGGCCCGAATTACCCTTCGCCTCACCATCAAAATTGGCTTTAATCCAGCTAGGAGGGAGGAAGAAGATGGCATTCTCCTACTGGGATGAGAATTTGGATTTGGTGCCAGTAATAAATCTTGCATTAATATCCACCTTAATTCCATTCAAGACATTACTATTCTCCTTGATGCTTCTTTTAATCTTTTCAGCAATCACCACCGGAGGCAGGGAAGTAACTCAAAACACTTTGTCATTGCGTTCGCACCATAGTTTCCAAATAACATGAGGGTAAATAATGTTCCACAAAAACCTATCCACAAGAACCACAACATTTCTCCACTGAATGAAAAAATTCTCCATATTATTCAGGAAAACCCAACAAATCTTCCAGCATTGCAAGGTGAGACACCAAACATCCCTGGAGCATCAATAATCAATAGTCATATGGAAGACTGATTCCTCGACATTCTTACAAAGAAAAGATCTATTAGGTAGAATCATGAATCTCTTTTGGAGATTATTAATAGTAAGAATCCTATTTTACAAAACCAGCCAATAAAAAATGTTAATTTTAGGAATTAGCCGTTTATCCCAAACCTGGGCCCAAAAGAGAAGAGGATCAGCCGGCTTCAACAAAATCTCAGTGGTAGAAGAAACAAAAAAAACTCTCGAAGGAAGAATTCCCCAAATCAATTCATCCTCCTTGGTAGAATCCAGTTTCCAAACATTCAGATCCAACACTAAAGGATTAAGTGAAAAATCTACATTAGAAAGATCAACCCAGGACTGTTTTGCATAGTAATCTTTAGCCCATGGACCAAATCTTTGAATGCAGATATCAATAAAAGGCTAGAGAGCAGGATTAGTATTTAGAGGAAAATATTTAAGCCAACAATCTTCCTATAACTTAATTCTCTTGCTAGTACCCAAAAGCCACTTAGCATCCTTGAAGGTCATCTCCTTAGCTTGCTGGATACAATTCCAAATAAAAGAGCCCTGCACCTTCACATTAGACATCATAAATCCGATATATGTGGGAAGCAATAGAGATCTTTGTTATGAATAATTTCATTCCATTCCTTTTTCTTGCCATAGATTCGCCAGAACTGCTTAGCCAGGAGAACCTGGTTAGTAACTCTTAAAGGTGAGATCCCCAAACATCCACATTTATTTGGAGTACAAACCGTATCCCAAGCAACTAAATCCAATCTCTTTCCTTCTTCCACCATTGTCAAAAGAAAATTTCTCTGAATTGACTCTATAATATCTGCAACTTTACCAGGGATTTTAAACTGACTCAGGACATAGATGGGGAGACTCTACAGAGAAGCCTTCAGAAGTTGGTGTTTACCCGCTTGACTTAGAAGAGCTCCCTTCCAGCCAACTAATTTTCTATTGAATCTATCCACAATACTTGCCCAAAAGGAGTCAGGAGGTTTTAAGAAAAAAGGAAGACAAAGGTAGGTGGCAGGAAAAGCACCAATATCACACCCAATAATTGTAGGATTTCTATTTTTTGTTTCCTCCAGTGTATTAATGAAATACAGAGAGCTCTTATTCCAATTAACAATTTGACCAGTGGCCTGAGAATAAATAGAAATAGCCTATTTAATCATTCTGGCCTCCTGGATGGTAGAAGACCCCATAATAATAGTATCATCCACAAATTTTTCATGGGAGCAAGGCCTAGGAGTAGAGGAAGAAGTGAGGCCCTTTAAAGATCCATTAAGTTTGGTAGTGTTAAAATGTAGTTGTAGAGGATGTTAAATTTAAATGATTTTTCAGTGGTTTTCTAAATGAAAGGTCATCATCGCCAAAGGTTGTACTTAGATTGATTTCTCGACTCTAATAGTCTCTGCTAACATTTTTTTTTCACTATGCATAGAATGTTTGATTAATTTTTCTATGTATTTTTAAATTTAAAAAAAAACTTTGAGATGAAGTATATTTTATTTTAAATCTCCAGAGTTTTGAACAAGAGATATGATGTATATGATGTTTCTATAATTCAAGGAAATGTAAAATAGTACTTCAATATTTAATGTGTTTTTTCTTATTAGGCAATATAAAATAGTACTTTAATATATAATGGGTTTTTTTTTTTTTCTATTGGGCATTTCCTTTATCTTATAATAATAATGAACAAAAATTTAGGATATAGGATATCATTAAATTATCCAAGAGAAATACATCTCATTATTTGTGATTGGGTAAACGGAGAAGAAATTCATTGTTGCTGCTACATGTGAAACTTATAAAGCTATAGCTAAAAGTGAAAATTATAAAGCTATAGTTGAAAGTGTTAGTACCTAGTTTAGAAGGTGGATTTTGATGAATGTTTCTCTCTAATAGATAAAGATATTTATTTAAGACTCTTTGATTTCATTTTTTAATCATAGTGTTAAGTAGAGTAAATAAATAGTATGAAATTTTTTTATTTTTTATTTATGGAAACAACCGGATTACATAGATATCGGCATCTCTGCCATTACATAGCTGATTACAACATTACAAGTAAGCATACATCTAAACCAGAAGTCATCCTTTGGCTAAGCTGCCAAAGGATGGCAATGTCATACCATCATCCTCACCAATTGTGCCCAACCAATTGAGCTACAACCCTTTGGCAATAGTATCAAATTTTTACTTAATCTATTTAAGTTCAAATAAAAAAACATGATCTATATGGGATAGTTTAAGGGTTACTTTTTTTTTTTACTTAGACCACTGAGGAAGGACCCCAAACTCTTGCAGAGAAACAACAAAAAATATTATCATTTTGGAGGGAAATGAAAAAAGACTATACAAAATAATTAACTATTAGGAATAAATACAATAATCTCGTAACAACATTGTCTAGAGATGGTCAGTAAATAAGGAAGAGAACAACACCTATGGTGCAGGAGAATCTGTGAGCTGAAAATCAGCATCACCGAAAACATATTTTGATGTTTTCAATTTTATTGTGATTCTAATATTATTTTGTGACTTTTCTTTAATCGATTTCCATCTTTTTGAAGATAGTTCAAGTGAATGAAGATTTGCGAGTGCCTCCAATGTATTATCTAGTGTACCCGGTAGAAGACATTGAAGCCTCCAATGTATTATCCAATGTAATTGGTAGAAGAGATTGAAGAGCCACAAGCCTTAAGAATTGATTATCGTCTGTCTGCATAACATAAGGTTTTCCAAGGGCTCAATTGTCTTTGAATTAAGAGAGGCATCAACCCATGAAGAGGATTATTGGGTTCGGTATCAGTATATAAAGTAGAAATAGCTCATCAGGCAGTGCAAAGAGAATGGAGGTACAAGTGTTTGAAGGACCGTCAAAGTCACATGAGTGCGCAGGCGATGAGATGATGAGTTAAAAAGATATTTCTGGAGATTGCAGAATCATTAAATGTTTGATTTGTGTAGACATAGACAGGTAAATAGAGAAAATACAGAGGAAGAGGGGCTATGAAATAAACTATTGGTAAATGTTTTTTTTTCTTATTGGAAGAGAAATAAATTTTATTCCATTGTTGAAATATAAAAGTTTATTTTGAAGCAGGGAGTGCATGTAAAAAAATCAGTCTCTTCATTTTGCTGCAGCAGCTGATTTAGGTTTTGGTATAATTTTAGCACTTAATGTTTTATCCATTCTAAACATTGTCCATAATCTACTTCCAGTATATCAGATTATATAGGTATGCAAAACAATCAAGTTTTCTTGAGAACTAGCATTCATTCGTTGATCCCGTGGAGAGGTTATTACAATGAGAGGAGGTGATTATCAGTCCAGGGTGTACCTTTGACTACTACTAGTTTCACATAGTGACGACCAATATAATAGGGCCATGGAGTGCTTAAGGCACTATACACATGTTTGGATTAAGAAATTCTATTAAATAACATGTGGTATGAATATGAGCTCTATCATGTAAATATTTGATAAATTCTGCAAATTCTCTACAATAAAAAATAAATTGACAATACACAATATTATTTGCAACCTATTGGTTTTGCTATACACCTATTGGGAGAAAAGATAACTTAACAGTCATTTAGAAGATACCAAAAGACTTTTTCTGTTATAGAAAAAGGTCTTTTTCCTTGGGAAGGAGAATGAAATATTACACCTTCTCTAGTTTATTAGGTTGTACAATTTATAGGGACTATAATACCTTATTTCATCTTTTCAAGACTTTGTTCCATATAACTCTATTTAGAAATGATATCAAAAACAAGTTTATAATTTGTGTTCTAATGTGAAGGATAAAGAGCTAAATATTATAGACCTCATTGGAGTTGGTTGTGTAAGTATTCTTTGAAGATTCAAAAGGATGAATAGGGGAAGGAGGAGGGAATATTGTAGGAGGACACACATCTTAATCATTACCTATATTAACTTGAAGAATAAAATTTTTGTTTGAAAGGTTTTTATTGTTTAGAATTTCATCCTTAGTCAATGTTATGTTTGGTGGCATATCATCAAGGAAATGGATAATATAATATTGATTTAGAAATTTTTATTTTCTAAGGTAAAGTCTAGGAGAATAAGGATGTTCTAGGGTGATATAGGTGTTATGCTTGAATCAATAACATAATATTTTCCCTCTTTCACGAAAGCAACCTTATGAGAACATGATTTATCATTAATCCTCAATTATTTATCTTTAATAAAGATATCATTTATAGGAGCACTAAATCTATCCTCATGATTAAAATATGTTCTAGGAGAGTTACAAGTGTTATACATCTCAATATTATCCCCAAAAGGATCTCATCCAAGGTCACATTTGAAACATCCACTATGGTCTTAATATTAGTCAAGAAATAAATGATATATGGAAGAATCGTATCATATAGCCATATGAAGTATGCATGAAAGCTTCTAGAGAAGAAGTGAATATAGGAAAAATATTTCAAATTCTTTTGAAGAAAATAATTTCAATATAATGCATCAATGCAGACAAAATGAAGTGAAAGAAGCCATAACCCAACACATGATTTTGATAGATATAGATAATGAGTAATGTAATCACATCTAAAATTGTAAACAACTAAAATATTGAAAATTTAATAATGAAGACATAGGTATAAGAACTTTCAATTAGAAATATGGAAGAGTAAATAATGCAAAACAATCCTCTAGATCAATTATAGAGTAAGTTGCAGTAACAAATTTGATTCAATTCACAACATAAATTCAACAAAAATAATGAAGGAATGTTCAAGATTTTATTGAAGTTCCTAGACACAATTAGGAATCTCTACTTTTAATTTCTAAAGTATTTTATGTCCCTTTCTATAAAGTACTAAATATTTTGTTCCTTTGTTTAAAATAATAACAGGCTCTTACTTTCCAACTCTAGATAGTCTTATGACCTTCACTCACACCCTATGAAGTGTGCACTATGTTTCAGTTCTCTTTGATGATTTCCACACACCCCTTATAGTTGCCAAAAATCTCTTTGCATGATTTTACTATCAATATTTTCATCTTCCACATACTTTTCCAGCATTACTATTTTGTTCACTCCCATACGATGGACCTTTGAGCGCAGTGTAATGACTTTATGTTTGGACCCCTCTTTCTATGTAGCATACCTTATTTCTATTTCCCCAAATTCTCAGATCTCTTCTTCTCCACAAACAATTTTCCCTTCCATTTCTTATACCTCTTTATCTTTGAGTTATGATTGGCTTATTTATAAAATGGTTTATTTAAATAATACTTGATTAAAAAATTATAATTATGCAATTCTAAAATCAAATACATATTTCAAAAATACAAGCATAATTAAAATTTATCAAAATCAAAACCAAAACACCAACTCCACCACTAGAAAATGCAAAATATGAATTTTAGAGGTGAACCAAATCACCAACCAACTTGAACTCTTGGCATGAGATACCACGAGTAAGAAACTATTCCATGATTGTTTAACACAAAAATAGTTTGATAGTAATGGAACCTAAATCCTAATATTTTCCATATTTGAAGGATAGATCCAAGAGGCCTCATTTGTTATAGAGTTCTTCTAGAAAACATGATATTCCCAATATTCTTTTCTCATTGACATTTTGGTTGTCTAAATAAATGACCTAATCAACCTTTTTAAATTTCCTAGAGGATTAATTTTCCCATTTCTACATTCAAAAAATCCAAAAATATAGCACAATGTTTACTTGATTTCCCTTCATTTTCTTTATATATAAAAAATTATATTCGAAGCACTATCTCAAAGAGAAAATCTAACTTGAGAAGAAGGAAGTCCTCTATCCTCTGGTGTCACAAGCCCGCAAGGTTTGACCCTGTTAGACTCTAACTTATTGATGTATCATTTAGAACATTAAAGGCCCTCTTGAATATCATTATTGCATACTTAATATTTAATATGAACACATAATGGATTAATGGAACATAACCTCTAATTACTTTAGCTACACTTTGCATTTAGCTACATATTCATTATTACCTATATTCACTTGAAGAATAAAAGTTTTGGTTGAAATGTTTTTAATGTATAGAGTTTCATCCATAGTAGATTTTATTTTTGGTGGCATATCATCAAGGAAATGGATAATATCATCTTTATTTAGAATTTTTATTGTCTAAGGTAAAGTCTAGGAGAATAAGGAGGTTCTAAGGTGATAGAGCTGTTAATTCTTGAATCAATAACATAATATTTTCCCTCTTGCTCCAAAGCAACCTTATGAGAACATGATATATCATTAGTCCACAATTCTTCATCTTTAATAGAGATATCATTTATAGGAGCACTAAATCTATCCTCATGATTAAAATATGTTCTAGGAGAGTTACAAGTGTTATACATCTCAATATTATCCCCAAAAGGATCTCATCAAAGGTCACATTTGAAACATCCACTATGGTATTAATATTATTCAAGAAATAAATGATATATGGAAGAATCGTATCATATCTAGTAATATGAAGTATTCATGAAAGCTTTAAGAGAATAAGTGAATATAGGAAAAATATTTGAAATTCCTTTGAAGATAATAATTTAAATGTAATTGATCAATGCAAACAATATGAAGTGAAAGAAGCCATAACCCAACACATGATTTTGATAGATATAAATAATGAGCAATGTAATCACATCTAAAATTGAAAACAAATAACATATTTAAAATTTAATAATGAAGACATAGGTCTAAGAACTTTAAATTAGAAATATGTAAGAGTAAATAATGCAAAACAATCCTTTATATCAATTATAGAGTAAGTTGTAGCAAGAAATTTGATTCAATTTACAACATAAATTTAACAAAAATAATGAAGGAATGTTCAAGATTTCATTGAAGTTCCTAGACACAATTAGGAATCTCTAGTTTAAATTTCTACAAGTATTGTATGTCCCTTTCTATAAAGTACTAAATATTTTGTTCATTTGTTTAAAATAATAATGGGCTCTTACTTTCCAACTCTAGATAGTCTTATGACCTTGACTCACACCCTATGAAGTGTGCACTATGTTTCAGTTCTCTTTGATGATTTCCACACACCCCATATAGTTGTCAACAATCTCTTTGCACGATTTTTCTATCAATATTTTCATCTTCCACATACTTTTCAAGCATTGCTATTTTGTTCACTCCCATACGATGTCTGACCTTTGAGCGCAGTATAATCACTTTATGTTTGGACCCCTCTTTCTATGTAGCATACATTTTTTTTTTCTATTTCCCCAAATTCTCAGATCTCTTCTTCTCCACAAACCATTTTTCCCTCCCTTTCTTTTACCTCTTTATCTTTGAGTTATAATTGGCTTATTTATAAAATGGTTTATTTACATAAAAATAGATTGACAAAATTATAATTATGCATTTGTAAAATCAAACACAAATTTTAAAAATACAAGCATAATTAAATTCTATCAAAATCAAAACCAAAACTCCAACTCCACCACTAGAAATTGCAAAATATGAATTTTAAAGGTGAACCAAATCACCAACCAACTTAAAATCTTGGCATGAGACACCACAAGTAGGAAATTATTCCATGAGTGTTTAACACATGAATATTTTGACAATAGTGGAACCTAAATCCTAATATTTTCCATATTTTAAGGATAGACCCAAGAGGCCTCATTTTCTATAGAGTTCTTCTAGAAAACATGATATTCCCAATATTCTTTTCTCAGTGTCATTTTTATTGTGTAAATCAATGACCTAGTCAACCTTTTTAAATTCCCCAGGGGATTGATGTGCCCATTTCTACATTCAAAAAATCCAAAAATATAGCACAATGTTTACTTGATTTCTCTTCATGTTGTTTATACAAAAAAAAATTCTATTTGAAGCACTATCTCAAAGAGAAAATATAACTTGAGAAGAAGGAAATCCTCTATCCTATGGTGTCACAAGCCCCCAAGGTTTGACCCTGTTAGACTCTAAATTATTGATGTATCATTTAGAACATTGAAGGCCCTCTTAAATATCATTATTGCATACTTAATATTCAATATGAACATATAATGGATTAATGGAACCAAACCTCTAATTGCTTTAGCTACACTTTGCAATCCCCTTTTAGGATCTAGCTTCCTCAAATACAATTCAAATATCATCATAAATTTAGTATTTTTCAGCACCAATGGTAAAAATATAGATGATCTGATTGACACATTTGAGGGGATATATAATATCCATAGAATCATTTACATTCACATCCTCTCTTCAACCACTATTTTTTATTACAACAGAAAATGACTTTAAATTCTATGTCAGGAGTTTTAGATATCCAACAAAAATAATGATCAACCACAATATTTTTTTCCAAATATTGTCTCTTCTTTATTCTTGGCCTTTTCATAGATGTACATATCGTAATAATATACTATCTTCCAAAATATAATGTTAAAATTATATCTATAACCTTATCTAGCCTCAAATTTGATGGGTAGATCCCACCATCCTTAATAACATTTGAAATGTTTGGAATATACTTTTAATGAATGATAATAATGACTACCAAAAAATTAAAATTAAGGAATATTTTAGGAAAATATATAATCACATTTGTGATTTATTTCTTGTAAACTGTTAAGTACATGAGATATCACCCTAAGTCAAGCATAAGGGAACAATGAAATTTCATGGAAACAATGGAAACCTTCCCGAGTTGTGGGTGTCGCTGATTATGAAGGAATCTATGGATTCTAGGTTGGTTCCTATTGGATTTGGTATATCGCATAAAACAGATTCTCTGGTTGTGAAAAGGGTAAAAGGATAACTTGAAAACTCAATAAATTTAAAATTGGGTTGATACACCAAACTGATTTCAGACTAATCAAAACTTTAAACATGGATCCACATGACATATACTACCGAGAATTGAAATGGACATTCACTGTTCAATGTAGAGGCTAACATAAGTATCTCACTATTAGGTTTTACATCTCAAACAATGACCTACCAAAAGACATACAATTTCTCCAAATATGTTATATTTTAATAGCTGAAAAAAGGAATTAGATCAATTCACTAACTCTTCTATAAAACACCTCACACTAAATGCAAAATTGGAGAATAGGATAGAATATCAAAACTCTAAAAAATATCCTTGGATCTTGGGTATCTCTGTGTGGAACCACTAGGATTGGAATCTCGAGGCTCTATTATCTGCAGTGTGCTTTGAATGGCATTTACATGGTTGTGTACCACAGACTCCAAAACCTAGCAACTCCTATTTTTTTTTTGTCTTTGCGCCATTTGCAATAGTTAGTTACACAAAACATGAAATTTTTGTAAACCCTAGTCACATGGAAATGATCTTCCTTTATTTATGCTGACGTTCTGGAGTTTGTGTTTGATCTATTAGATCTAGGGCTATTAACTTGGTATTTGGACCTATGATCTTGAGTTGAAGTTGTTGATTGGGATAATAATTTTATCATTGAGTGTCGAGTCCATGTTTGAACATGGAGCTCTTCTTTGGCAAATGTGTTTGAACATAGAGCTTGGGCTCTTGAACTGGAGTCTTCTCTGCTGATTTGGGGCTCGAAGTTCACTGATATTGGCTCCTCACTACAATTTTGAAGCTTGGGTGTAACATATCTTATTTCACTAGTGTTTAACTCTTGCATCTCGAGCTTTGACCTCCAGATAATTGACTCTCTCCCAATATTTTCTCTTCTAACTATTGGTATTGCTTTACTACCTGTGCTATTTGGTTTTGATTCTTCTATATTAATGATTCTAGGTTTTTTTTTATATGGTTCTCTTGTTGTTGACCTTTCTGTTTGAACTATTGCATAGATTTGAAAGCTCGAGTTGTTAAATAGATCCATGGTTTATGATACTGGACTTTACATCCATTTTACAATAAGCATTTGGGCAGTAATACTTGCACTCTTGGTTCTTTTCATTCTGCAGTTTCACATTCATTATATGTCCACTTGTTGCTGAACTTGGGGTTTTTTTTCTTACTTTGTCTATTGACGACAGTGACCACCCTATTTCTAAATAATTTCTTTCTTACTATCGATTAGTGTGGCTTGGCATTAGCAAGACATGTCTGAAATTGTTATGTCTGGTCTTCTTGTGTTCCTTCGACAATAACAAGTGTGTATCACCATTTTAATGGCCCCTCTAACTCCAATAAGAAACTTTGACTTCACTTCAAACCTATTCATATGAATTTGGATTCTTTGAATTATTGTTTTCTATGGGGTTCGAGCATAGGCTTGTGACACAAATGACTGTGTTTAGCTACCCGATAACTGCAATGTATATTTTTTACCTTTGAACAACACTTTCATTTAATCTTCTTCTGCATATTCATAACTTGCTTTGCATTTGATCATTTTGTATCTTGGAATCAATAGTCTCTGAACCTTCTACCTTTGATGGCACTATTATTTACTTTTAGAAAAGTACTATCATTCTCTTTTCCTCTGTTCATGCATACCAGTGCACTTATACTTTGAAACATAAAAGGTGTATCCATTATTACAATGAACTATGTGAGTGACAATCCTTTATAATTTGAATTGCCCTTTAGCTTCATGTTGATGATCTCCTACTGCTTCTTTTGATCTGCAACCTTTGATCCTTACTCCATTTATTAATTAATTGATAATTTATGATGGATCCTGATAGCTCCTGGTACACTTGTCACTTTTACAACATCAACATATTTTCTTGACACAACATTAATACTTTGCATTTGTATACCATTATAATAGTGATATGCATGTTTACAGTTGTGTAAACCTTTCCTGGACCTAGCAATTCATAATCTCATCATACACTTTAGTTCTGATTATTGCTTCTCTAGCACATATTGAATTTTTACATATGTTGAATACTTCAACATGTTATATGAGGTTCAAACACAGGCTTGTGACACCCACAAATATGGTTTCTTTCTTCCTTGCATCTTAAAATATAGTAATAGATTTCATAAAGATATATGTCCCTTTGATACTACTATTAGGTTTGAGTAGATGCATACCTTTACCTTGTATTCATGTTATTTGAAAATGTACAATTCTGAAAGTATGATTGTTGTATAATTTTTTAGCTTTTGATGCATTTCTTAGATCCAATTTGGATCTAACCCTTCTTTTTCAATGATGCAGGATACAAGACCTAATGAAGACCTAGGACCCAAGGATGCAAAAGAAAACTAAAGGAAATGCATGGACTCTTATTCCTCATATCTCAATCATGCTTTTATTTTGCATATGTTCCTCTAAGATTCAATGTGAAAAATGTAACATGAAAAGAGCATTCTTTATCACATTCAGTTTGAATACACAATGCAATGATCAAGTATGATTTGTAAACTTAAGAAATGATCAATACTTAGAGTACAATATATCTGACGATATGAATGTAATGAAAATGTATCTCATTTACATCAGGTGAATACTAGAGTTTAGAGGATGTATCTCTATGTAATCTTTTGCTATAAAATCTTTTATTTTCTTGCATTAGAAAAATAATGTAACAATCTTGGCGACCTCTTCTATATGTCTTCATGCTAGACATTGGGACTAGTAGCCTAAAATAGTCCACTGGGCATTGAGTCTGTTAACCACCTAATTGAAACCTGAAACATAGATTGTGGATACAGGATAAACCTTTCTCATTGATTATGTTTATGTTTATGATGTTTGATATTGAATCTAAGAACTTCATTATCACAAATTATAGATGTATTCCTGATCATTAAGCAAGTATTTTCTTGTGTTTGTAGATATTCACAACAACTTTAAAGCATGACTTTCCTTCATTTTTTCACTGCTGATAGCTACCCTTAATTCAATGAACTCTTCCTTTGCAAGCTAAATAGACCTTGAAACTTGAAAACTTATTAACAAACCTTTTCTAAATCCTCTAAATTCTCACTTGGCCTATCAATAGGTATCAGGCATATCCAATGATACTTTTATGATGAAACTTTTTGACACTCCTTGGGATGTATCTCAATTGAAAAAGACTTTTAAGTCCTGCTCTTTTAAGAGAATTACATGCTTCAATGGTTAAACTAAAACACTAATGATCTATTCATACATACAACTCAATTACAGATTTTAAGATCTATTGTAGGTCCATTACATCACTGATCAATATAATCAAATATATACCTTTTCTCCACACTGTTCTTCTCTGTGATGCAATCTCACTGTTCATCGGTGTCTATAAAATCTAGCTCCTTCTTCTAGCTTGTTGATCAGGACTAAAAGAAGACTTTCTTCTCCTTCAGATTCTCTTTTGCATCTTTCCTCTTTTCTTTAGTTCACCCCACACACACAATTCGTAATGAATTGAGTTTGTCTCTTATAGACATGATTTCCTCTTTTCTTGGCTTTCTTGATTCTTGACGTGTTCCACAATTCTTGTCAATAGATTTAAAGCAATTCTCAAGTCTGAGCTCATAGAAATCTTCTTGCCAACTGGACAAAGCAACTTTCAATCAATTACTTATCTTTGGCTTTATTTGAATGATTAAAACAATGGTAAGTATCTGTTAACTCTATCTTTAGCTTCTTGAAAGCTAAGCATTTTGTCATGTTCTGAACTCTCTATTTTGTCAGTTGACACTTTAGTTAGTCATCCATAACAACTGAATGCTCCATCGGTGTGACTTTAGTTTTCATCGGGATCTCCATCCTTGTCTTCTCCATTGGGCAACAGTGAAATTCTTTCCGTCGGGTTACACTATGTTTTGCTCATCGGGAAACACTGTAAATTTGCCCGTTAGTAATGTTATTCATTTGTTCATTGGGCAACACTATGACTTAGTTATTTTACTCTAACCGTCGGGTGCACACTGTCAGTGTATACAGTCACTTAGGGAATACTTAACTTGTATGCATTACTGATAGCATAGCCTTGATTCATGAGTTCTTTGAATTCTTTGGAAGTATCTCCATGACCATACAGATTATATCAAGTTGACATCAATGAAAATACAATACATTAACTAATTTAATGTCTTGCATGAATATCAACTTAACATCTTCAAACATTCAATCAATTACATGTCATCAATCTCTCCCTTTGGCATTGATGGAAACATACTACATTATCATACTATACTACATTACTAATACAATATGAAATATACAGTTTCTTCAAGCTTTCCTAATGTAACTAATACATATTTTTGGCTACTGGTAACCTCAAATAGCTTTTATTTGATTCTTGTATATTTCTTGACTATCTTCAATCCCTTTACTAGATGGATGTAGAATATTTCTTTCTCTGATGTGTTTTCCTTCTGTGTTAAACTCTATCCCTTTGATTTTTCTACTTTCTTTTCTGATTTCGTTTCTCCCTTTGGATAATCTCTCCCTTTATCAGTATGATAATGAGATATTTCTCTCCCTTTGCCATTAATGCCAAACATCTTATCTTTTCAAATAAGCTTTTGACAGTTATGTCAAGTGGATCCTTTCTATCCATAATATATTCCTTGAATTTCCCAATCCATTGGTAAGAAATTTGGTGATCGGATTAGATAAATACCTTGTTGTGTATAGATTTATCTTTGAAGTTCATTTTTCTTCTTGCATCAACATGAATCATATTCTAATAATATGTGGAATGATGCAGCATTCTAGTCATCTTACTGACTAGTAGACAGGGGTCTGACCCCTAGTCTCTTTCTTAAGTGCACAAATCCATCCTTTGGCAGTGGCTTGGTGAAGATATCGGCCAATTGTTCCTTTGATTGCACATACTCAAGTATCACTTCATTTTCTTGAACTTGTTCTCTTAAATAATGATACTTGATGGCAATATGCTTTGTTTTAGCATGCATGACTGGATTCTTGGAAATGTTTATCGCACTGGTGTTGTCATAATATATAATCAATGGTTCCAAAATTTGCATATACATACCTTCCAGCAACTATTTTATCCATGCAATATTTGAGCAGTTTGCAGTAGCATCAACATACTCTGCCTCTGCAGTAGATTGTGAGATGCATCCTTGCTTCTTGCTCATCTATGTGAAAATTTTCTCACCCATGAAGAATACTCCTCCAGTTGTGCTTTTCCAGTCATCAATATTTCTAGCCCAATCAGCGTTGATAAAAACCATAAGTTCAAATTTGCCTTCTCTTTAATACCATAAGCCATATTCCTCGGTATGATTTAGATATCTTAGGATTCTTTTCATAGTAGTCATATGTGATTCACTGGGATTAACAGATAATCTTGCAACAATTTCTACTGCATATGCAATATCTGGTCTAGTATGTACAACATACATGAGTTTTCCAATCATTGATCTAGTAGCCATCAGTGTTCCAACTAGTTTGGACTCTTCAATCTTGAATATTTTCACTACTTCTTTGATGTACTTGGATTGTGTAATGAAAATACCTTCATCTTTTTGCATGATCTGTAGACCAAGAAAGAAATTGATCTTTCCAAACATAGAAATCTCAAACTCTTTTCTCATTTCATTAGAAAATTATTTTCATAGCATATCATTGCCTCCAAATATGATGTCATCAACAAATATTTCAGAAATCAAAATGTTAGCATCAGTATCTTCCTTCAAATAAAGATTACTATTTTCACTAGTCCTTACAAATCCAATACTTATAAGATAGGAATGAAGTCTTTCATACCAGTCTTGGGGTGATTTTTTCAATCCATATAGGTCTTTGTGAAGTCTACATACCATGTCCCACTTGTCTAGATCAACAAACCCTTCTATTTGTTCAATGTAAACCTCTTCTTCAAGTATTACATTCAGGAATGCAGACTTGACATCCATTTGATATACCTTGAATCCTTTATATGCAGCATAAGAAAGTAATATTCTTACTCCTTCTAGCCTAGCAATGGGTGAAAAGGTTTCTTCATAGTCAATTCCTTCTTCTTGGGCATACCCCTTGCATACTATTCTTTCTTTATTTGTTGTGACTTCTCCATTCTCATTCAGCTTGTTCATGTATATCCATTTTGTACCGATGACATTCTTGTCATCTGGTCTTGGTACAAGTGTCCATGTCTTATTTTTATCTATCTTTTCAATCTCCTCATTCGTAGCACTGATCCATTCATCATTATCTAGTGCAACATTGATATATTTTGGCACATAATCACAAATAAGACATCTTGTATTTAGAGACTTACTTCTAGTTCTCATACCAACCTTTTTATCTCCTATGATCTAGTTTTATGGATGGTTCCTTCTTACATATCTAGAAAGTATAGGTTCAACTCTTTGTCTATCAGCTTGATCATCATTTTGTTCTTCATTATGTTCTCCATCACTTTGTGCATCATTTTGAGCAATATTCTGACCGTCGGTATTTACAGCCTGATGCTCGAGTGCAATGATCTGTTGCTTGGGAGCTCTATATTTTTGGTCAGGTAAAGTGTTAGTTTCCTCATTTTAAGTGAATTTGTTTTAGTCTTCTAGTTCTTTAATGCTTTCCTTTTCATTCTTCTCTGAAAATTCATCTATCTTTACATTTTCACTATCAACAATTTTGTTAGAGGCTTTGTTTAGACATTTTTAAGCCTTTCTCTTTGTAGAATACCCTAGAAAGATTCCTTCATCACTATTGGAGTCAAGTTTTCCATTTCTATCATCTTTTAAGATATAACATTGACTACCAAAAATTTTGAAATAACTTACAATGGGTGTGTATCCATACCAAAGCTCATAAGGTGTCTTCTTGGTGTCTTTCTTCAATTGTACTTTATTCAATGTGTAAACAATAGTACTGACAGCTTCCCTCTAGAAGATTTAGGTGATGCCTTTCTCTATAATTAGTGTCCTTCCACAATCAACTATGGATCTTTTCCTTCTTTCATCAATTCCATTGTACTGCAGTGTTCTTGGTGCAGAGACCTGTCTTCTCAACCGTTGCCTTATACCATTCAAACATCTTAAATACTTCTAATTTATCTTTTAGAAACATTACTATCATCATTCTAGAGTAATCATCAATAAAGAGAATAAAATATCTATCTCTATAATAAGTCTATGTCCTCATAGGTCCACATAAATCAGTATGGACTAATTCGAGAATTGCATCAGATGTATGGATTTTTCTTTTAAAACTGGACTTTGTCATTTTACCTTTTTGACAATTCTTACACATGATGTTGTCGGGCTTGGTCATCTTCGGTAAGCCTCTGACATTTCTCTTTCTAATCTTTATCATGTTGTCAAAATTCACATGACACAATTTTTGTAGCCACAACCATATGTCTTCCTTTGTAGCAATCAAATAAGTGGTGTTAGTATCATTCAGATAGAATAAGTTACCTTTTGTCTTCTCACTAGTACCAATCAGATTTCCTTATTTATTGAAGATCTTTGCCTTCTTGTTTTCAAATGCTACTTTGTGACCTGAATTATTCAACTGAGAAACACTCAATAGATTATAATTCAATCCATTTACCCAATAATAATTTTCACATTTTATCTGGTTATTCAACATAATAGTTCCTCTACCCTCAACTGGACACGGTGTATCATTACCCATTGTTACTGAACCACCTTTATAGTATTCAAAAGTCTCAAAATTTTGCTTATCACCGGTCATATGGTGAGTGCAACCACTATCTATGATCCAAGCATCATTTTTTCTAACTTTAGATATGAGAGCTCTTTCTACATACCTTTCTTCATCATCATCTGAATTCATTTACAACCACAAACACCATCTCGATGTCTTCATAAGATTCGGTGTCAGTATCATCATCTTTGCATTGTTCTAGGTCACTAGCTTTCTTTCCTTTGTCCTTATAGTCTCGGATATCTCTTCTTTCTGATTGTTAGTATCTTTTGTAATCACCCCTATCAAACTTATTTTCAAATGATCTGCCATTACTTCTATTATATTTTCTTTTGTTAGTACATCTTGCAACAAAGTGTCCAATCTCTTTGAAATTAAAAAAAATAAGTGGTAATTTACCTTTGTATTTATCTTTGCCTCTCTGCATTCTTATAGCCATAAGTGCTTCAATTTCATCAAGATCATTTTCTTCACTTTCACTATCACTATCTTTTCTCATAGTGTTTTTATTACTTGATTTACTTATTCAACATAGAAGTTTTGAATGTAGAGTCTATATTTGGTAAGACACTATTATCAAAGTTATTCATTTCAAATGAAATCAATCTTCCAATCAAACTATCTAGAGTAACATTTCTATTTTCTACTGCTCTCATTTATTGAATGGTAGATACCATAATAGCATAAGTAGGCAGTAAGGTTCTTAGAATTTTACTTACCACTGTATCTTCTTCTAGTATACCTCCAACTCTGATGACATGTCATTGATTGAATGTTTGATAATGTTAAGTTGAAGATGATGCAAGACATTAAAATAGTTAATCATGTGTATTTTCATTGATGTCAATTTGATATCATCTATACAGTCATGTACATAATTCCAAAGACTTCAGAGAATCAATGGAACAAAGATTATGCTTTCAGCAATGCATAAAAGTCTAGTATTCACTAAGTGACAAACAACACCAACAGAGTGCACACCATTGGTAAAGCCAAAGAAAAAGTCACAGTGATGCCCGATGAACAAAAGATAGTGTTTCCCAATGAAGAAAAGTCCTATGATACCCGATGGATGGAGAGCCCAAAGCTAACTAGAGTTACACCGACAGAACTAGCAGTTGTCACCCACGACTAACTGCAGAGTTGAACGATAGAATAGAGAGTTCAGAAAATGACAAAATATCTAACTGGTAGAGATTAAGGATAGACTTAACTGGTTGTTTTATTTTTTTTATTCACCTAGAGTTAGGTAATTTATTTAAATAATATTTTTATAGTTGGCAAGAAGATAACTATGAGATAAATCAGTAGTTAAAGCTGTAAATCAGATTGGTTGGATTGTTTTTCACGCCAAGATTCAAGAATCAAGAATCAAGAATTAAGGAACATCATTTCTATATAAGAGATAAGAATAATTCATTTCCATAATCACAATCAATAAAATACACGAAAAGGGAGTGAATAGAAAGAGGATGCTGAAGAGAAACTGGTGAAGGATAACTTCATACAGTCCTGATCAATCAACCTTAAGGAGAGCTAAAGAATTCTGCAGACATCGATGAACAGTGAAGCACAACATCACAGAGTAGAAAGTGTGGAGCACAAAGAATTGATTTGATACATTGATCAGAGAGGTATTTTACTTAAATAGATCTGAAAATCTGCAATTCAAGTTGCATTAGAAATAGGTCATAATGTTTCAGTTTAACCATTGAAGCATCAAGTCTCTTAACAGAGTAGGACTTAACCATCTTCTATAATTGAGGTATATCCTAACTGATTGCCAAAAAGGTTGAATCATGAAAGTAGCATTGAATTTGCATAAATCCTATTGACAGCCTAAGAAGAAGGTTGATTCAAGGATGGTAGCAAGATTTGCCTAAAGCCTATTGACAGTCTAAGAAGGAGGCTAACTCAAGAATGGTAGAAAAATAGATGCCAGATACTAAGTGACAACCTATATGTATAAAATTCTCTAACAAGGTCGTACTTAATAGTGTGTTTGTAACCTTTAATAGGGTTGGCTCCTGACAGGGCTCACTTTAGAAGAGTGAAAATTTTGGGGTACTGGTCCAAGTGGTTTTTCCCTTAACAGGGTTTCAACATTAAAATCCATGTGTTATGTGTGTATGGCTTATTACTTTATTGTTTTACATTTCACATGTGCATTTCTAGATTGATTGGTATACTTTTCATATTTACTGAGTATCGGTAAATAGTTTTACTGCTTATCAGTTATCAAGGAGAATAAGGATAGACAAGGTAAACTGACAGACAGTTATAAGTATTTCATGGCATGCATCTTGTAGGGACTTAATAATCTGAGGTGTATTGATTGGTGGTTAAAGATTAAAGGATAATTTTTTGAGGCCACTGATTCAACCCCCCTGTTATTTATTACTAAAAATTGGTATTAGAGCTTATGTTCTTAGAAGGAAGGTTTCAAGACCTAAGTAAAGATCACAAGATGAACAAACGATATGTGCCCAAGTTGAACAAAGACAACTTTCCTTCATGGAAAAGAAGGATAGGATTCCACTTATCAGGTATTGGTAATGATGTTACTCAATACTTAGATACTAAATATGTGTTTCCTATAGGACCATTGATAGTAGATCAATTGAGAGTGAAGCATGAGCATAAATGCATGGTTATAGAGCTTTCTTCCTCACTCTCTGATGTTGAATTTGAAGATGTCAAGGATTGCACAACTGCAAAGAAAATATGGGACAAACTGAAGCTTGTACATGGAGGTGATACAAAAATTCTAAGAGCCAAGGTAGAAATCCTTAGAGGAAAGTTTGATGATCTCAGAATGAAAGAAGGAGAAAACATCACACAGTATAACACAAGAATAAAAGAAGTAGTCAATGCTATACGAGGTGTTGGAGGTACACTCGAAGAGGAGACAGTGGTAAGTAAAATATTAAGAACCTTATTGCCTGTATATGCTATTAGAGTTTCCACTATTCAAGGAATGAGAGTAGTAGCAAACAATACAATTACTCTTGATAGCCTAATTGGTAGACTGATTTACTTTGAGGTGAATAACTTTGACAATAGTGTCTTACCAAGTTTAGAGTCTGCATTTAAGTCTTCTATGAAAATAAGCAAATCCAATCATAGATGCTCATCTAGAAGGGACAATGAAAGTGAAAGTCAAGAAGAAGATCTAGATGAAATAAAAGCACTTATGGCCAGAAGAATACAGAGAGGCAAAGGTAAATACAAAGGCAGGTTACCACTTGTATGCTTTAATTGTAAAGAAATTGGACACTTTGCTACAAGATGTCCTAACAAAAGAAAAGATGACATAAGTGATGACAGATCTTTTGAGAAGAAATTTGACAGAGGTGATAACAAAGATTACAGAGGTTACTGACAATTAGAAAGAAAGGATACCTGAGACTACAAGGATAAAGGAAAGAATGCGAGCTACCTAGCTGCTTGCAAAGATGAAGATACTGACACTGAACCTGATGATGACATCGAGATAGTATTTGTAGCTGTGAAGGATGATTCAGATAAAGATGAAAAGTATGAAGAAACTGCACTCATATATAAGGTTAGTAAGAATGATATCTGGATTACAGATAGTGGTTGCACTCACCATATGACCAGTGATAAAGAAAAGTTTACCACTTTTGAATATTATAATGGTGGTACAGTAAGAATGGTAAATCATACACCTTTTCCAGTTGAAGGTAAAGGAACAATAATGCTAAATAACCTGATTAAATGTGAAAATTCTTATTGGGTGAAAGGATTGAATTATAATCTGTTGAGTGTGTTTTGACTGAATAATTCAGGTCACAGAGTAGCATTTGAAAACAAGAAGGAAAAGATCTTCAATGAATCAGGAAAACTAATTGGTACAGGTGAACAGACTAAAGGTAACTTATTCTATCTGAATGATACTAATCCCACTTGCTTAATGACTAGAAATGAAGACATATGGTTGTGGCACAAAATATTGTGTCATGTGAATTTTGACAACATGATGAA
>MU216741.1:407826-423456 GCA_018584345.1 Thuja plicata | reverse complement strand
AAATACATGGAAGGGGAGTGAATAGAAAGAGGATGCTGAAGAGAAACTGGTGAAGGATAACTTCATATAGCCCTGATCAATCAAGCTGAAGCAGAGCTAAAGAATTTTGTAGACACTGACAAATAGTGAAGCACAACATGAAAGAGTAGAAAGTGTGGAGTACAAAGAATTGAATTGATACATTGATCAAAGAGGTATTGTACTTAAATAGATCTAAGAATCTAGAATTCAAGTTGCATTAGAAATGGGTCATAATGTTTCAGCTTAACCATTGAAGCATCAAGTCACTTAACAGAGCAGGACTTAACCGTCTTCTATAATTGAGGTATATCCTAACAGATTGCCAAAAAGGTTGATTCATGAAAGTAGCATTGAATTTTCATAAAGCCTATTGACAGCCTAAGAAGAAGGTTGATTCAAGGATGGTAGCAAGATTTACTTAAAGCCTATTGACAATCTAAGACGGAGGCTTATTCAAGGATGGTAGAAAAATAGATGCTAGATGCTAAATGACAACCTATATGTATAAAATCCTCTAACAAGGTCACACTTAATAGTGTGTTTGTAACCTTTAATAGGGTTGGCTCCTAACAGGACTCACTTCAGAAGAGTGAAAATTTTGGGGTACCAGTCCCAGTGGTTTTTTCCTTAACAAGGTTTCCACATTAAAATTCATGTGTTATGTGTGTATGGATTATTACTTTATTGTTTTACTTTTCACATATGCATTTCTGGATTGATTGGTATACTCTTCATATTTATTGAGTATCGGTAAATGGTTTTACTGCTTATCGGTTATCAAGGAGAATAAGGATAGACAAGGTAAACTGACTGACAGTTATAAGTATTTCATGACATGCATCTTGTAGGGCCTTAATAATATGAGGTGTATTTATTGGTGGTTAAAGATTAAAGGACAATTGTTTGAGGCCATTGATTCACCCCCCCATCTCAGTTATTACTAACAAACTCCTTGAATAGCATTGACTACCTCTTTCATCCTTGTGTTGTACTGAGTGATGTTCTCACCTTCTTTCATTTTGAGATCATCAAACTTTCCTCTAAGGCTTTCTTCCTTGGATCTCAAAATTTTTTTGTCACCACCATGTACAAGCTTCAATTTGTCCCACATCTGCTTTGCAGTTTCATAGGTTTTGACATCTTTAAATTCAACATCGAAGAGTGAGGAAGCAAGTTCTATCATCATGTCATTGTGCTCATGCTTCTCTCTCATTTGTTCAACTGTTGGTGCTCCTGTGGGCAACACATATTCAGTATCTAAGTGTTGAGTAACATCATTACCAATACTTGATAAGTGGAGTCTTATTCTGCTCTACCATAAAGCAAAATTATCTTTGTTCAACTTGGGCACATCTCGTGTGTTCATCTTGTGATCTTTAGCTTAGGTCTTGAAACCTTCCTTTCTAAGAACACAAGATCTAATATAAATTGTTCATAATAATTGAGGGGGGTGGGGTGAATTAGTGGCCTCAAAAATTAATCCTTAAATCAGCCCTTAAAACTTATAACCACAAATTATGTCTCAAGTTATCTTTTGTCCTACATGATGAATGCCTTGAAATACTTATATGATTTTACTACTTGTCGGATTGCTTTGTTAAACCTCTTTCTATATTTTTACCGATAAGAAATCATATATTTACCAAAACACACTAAATATGCAAAGTATACCAATCAATCTAGAATTAATTATGTAAGATACAAAATAGTAAAGAAATGAATCATACACACATAACACATGAATTTTTAATGTGGAAACCCCGTGTATAGTCAAAAAATAGAAGCACTTCCATTTTAGACTTGTTTAGCCTTTCGAGTGAGTGGTTTGGGGTCATGACAAGTGCCTTGAATGGGTTCCTAATCTTGACATGGCTTCCCCCCTATTATGTCCTTTCCACTCCTGTTTAGCCTAATTTCTGCATTTTGGACTGCAGATTGGTGATTCTGGGCTTTAGGGTCAGGGTTGACCTTTTAGGTCTATGTCAACCTCAACCCTGACCTAGGTCATGGTCAACCTCGACCCTGACCTAGGTCAAGGTCGACCTCCACCTTGACCCAGGGTTCAGATCTCGGGGTCTCACAGTTTTTGGATGTCGATCTTTGCAAAAAGTGTTTCCCACTTTCGAGTCAGCTATTTTGGGTTTCAAAGTGTTGATTCCTAAACTATATTTAATATAGGTCCTCTCCTAGGGGTAAAGGCTTTAATGGAAATTTAATTCTCCTATGTTGGCCTCCTTAGAAGATTGTGCCCTAGTTTCATATAAAAGGGAGCCTTCTCCTCTCATTTTCTCTAACAATAACCATCATCAAGTGAACTATGTCTTCTAATCAAACATTCTCAAAATATCATCAAGAGGAATAAAAGAAAGCTAAGGAGTAAGATTTCAAGAAAGCATTCATCCATTCAAGCATCCATTTTCATGAAGGAGATCCATTGGAGGCCATTGAAGGATTCAAGCTACATAGTTCCCTTTTGGTGATCTCTCCATCCACCTTCTTCCAAGCCTATCCCAAATTTAAGAACCCATTTAAGACTTGGTTTTGAAGATCTACAAGCAAGAGATTGAAGACATCCTACCTTTCTACATTCCACATTTTGAATCATACTTGTGGATCCAAGTTTTTGAATCCGCCACAAGGACTTTTACAAGCAAGGTGAATTTATGCATTTACTTTGTCTATTCCTGCAATTTCAATTACATATATTTGAGGTTAATTCCAAAACTAGGGTTTGACTAAGGTAAACCCCTCCACCATAACAAAAAATGCTCTTTTCTTGTAGGTACAGGTTCAAAATTGTAGATTGGAGACCAGATCTGGATACCCTTTTCGACTTTCTTTTGGATGGCGTGAATAGATTTTTTGTCAGACCTGTGTAGGTTAGTGTTGAAATTATTGGGTTAGGGTTGACATTTGCGGGTCAAGGTTGACGTTTTTCATAAGATGACATCGAAATGGAAAAATATTTCTAGGTTTTTTTTGTCTCTGCGTTCTGGTTTGGGATCAACTATCAGATTTTCCAAAACTGGTCTACAGTCCTCTGAAAACAACATTCTTTGATCTGTAAATTTGTAAGGTTGGTTCTTTTTTCTATCCTTTTCAATTACTATAATCAAACATATTCATTTAATCAATTAACAGAATTTAAGATCCCCTTGTTTGTACTCTTTTCAAAATAGTTGATTCATTTGTGCATTAGCCCTTCCTTTGGGTTGATAAACTTGGATCTTCCATTAGTGCATTTGAGGATAGAAAAAGAGCATCTTATCTTCTCCTTAATCACAATTGCAATACAGAATTGATACAATTCAATTAAATGTAAATTAGGGTTAAGGAAATCAATATACTCTAAGCAAATTAGACGACAATTAAAAAATAATCTCTTTACCCCCATTTTTATATCTTTACATTTTTGTGAACCCGTGATAGATAACTCTTTCTTTTTGGTGTTATATTTACATTGTTTATGCTAGATCTTGCATTTAATTCAATTGATCAAAATTTTTTGTTAGCTCATTTGCATTGTATTGGTGTATGAGCTTTACGACATCTAGTCCTACTTATAGTATCTCGATTAGAAGAAGACGTAGAATTATGGGAGCCTTTGATCCTGAGTCTTCCTCTCCTTTCCTTAGGATCCAAGATGATAATTTCATAACTCATGATTCCAATCCTTCCATGGAGCATAACTCTTCTCACTTATCTCATGATGAAGATGACACTTTAAGAGTTCCTCCTGAATAAGTGCAAAACCTTCCAACCAAACATGATAAAATGGGAAATTGGCTTATCCAAGAAAACCATAATCAAGATTATATCAAAGCTATAGAGGCTCTTAAGAAATTTCTCCGTGATAATGATCAAGGTATTAATTTCTTGTTTAGTATTACTCATCTTGTGAATTTGAATGTTAAACCTTTAGCTCAAGAGGCTCAAGAGTTAGGATTCACACCTATTGTTACTAGTGTAGTACCTTCTTCTATTCCTCTACCTAATATTCCTACTTACACTCCTCCTTTGATAAAAACTTCTCTCCCAAGTGCACCTATCCTTGTGAGTGCTCCACTAGTTTCTCTACCTACCTCACAACCTTCATATCATAGTGTGCCTTTTACTTATACTAATCCTCTTCCAACTATGGTTCCTAATGTTCCACCAGTTGTTTCTTCTATTCCTACTGCTTCTTACACTTTTCCTAGTGTTCCTAATATTGTTATGCCACCTGTTTCCTCTAATGATTCTACAATTATTAGTTTGGCTCAAACTGTGTCATCTTTACAACAACAACTTGCATCTTTAACTCAATCTAAATTTAGATTTCCTACATGTGATATGGTTAGTCCTTTATCCCTAGACATCGTATGTGCTACTGTCCCTCAGCAAGCCAATATGCCTCATCTTAAGAATTATAATGGCAAAGTTGATCCTGTTACTCATGTTAAAAAATTTCAAATCCTTTGTATTGATTATGCTCATGACCATAGGATTTTAGCTAAATTGTTTGCTAGAAATTTTTGAGATAAGGCTTTACAATGGTATTGTTCCATACCTCCTTATTCCATTGATTATTTTCCTAAAATTGCTAATTCCTTCATTCAACAATTTCAAAATAACATTGGACCACAAGTGTCCTTATCTGATTTAATGCATTGTAAACAAAACATTAAGGAAAAATTGACTGATTTTATTGGTAGATTTTACCATTTGTATGCTCAGATTTCTCATCATGTTTCTCATATTGATATTCAGCATATGCTTATTTCAAATTAACAAAAAGATATTAGAGATAAGATTCTTCTTACCGAATTTACCTCCTTTCAACAATTGTGTGCAGCACTTCACCATTATCAATTAAGAGTGAGTCAGTTTGAGAGAAACACTCCAATGGCTCCTATTCCAGTGATAAGGGTGACAATGCTCCTAATCCTAATAAGTTTTAGAAACCTAACAACTATGTCAAGATTAATAAACAGACAAATGCGGTTGTTGATCAAGTTGTGGCTACATCCAATAATGTTTCTGCATCCACTGCTTTCCATATGAATCGTACATTTACTCCTCTCTCTGAAAATTTTGATTCTATAATGAGTAGGTTGTTAAGTGCTAGTATGATTACCTTGCCTCTTATTTGACCTCTCCTTCCTACCATAATAGCTTCAAAATCCTTTGATTCTAAAGCTTTCTATCAATACCATCGCCATAATGGCCATGACACTAAAAAATGTTACTCTCTAAAGCATAAGATTCAAGACTTGATTGATTCTAAATATTTTTCTGTTGATAATTTTGATGGTAATGGGAATAAATCTATTTCTAATCCAAATCAAAATCTTCAAATCTTCACCAATCCTTTACCTACACATGATACTAATACTATAGCTCAACCATCTTTTATAGACATTGTTTATGATTCAAAGATGGATGATCTTAATAACATTGTTAATCATGTGGAGAGTGTTGTGCCATCTCAACTTGTTGTTCAAGATACCTCACCTCCACTTCAACTTCAAATTCCACCTAAAAATCAAAAACAAACTAAGGATAAGCGACCTAGGGAACTTTTAATTACCTGTGATGATTCTGAAACAATTAAGGCTCCCAATGGTCCCCTTTATATCTATGCTAGGATTGCTAAGATACCTACTCGTGGTTGTCTAGTTGATCCCACAACCTTAATAAATGTCATTACTAAGAAAAATCCTTTTATGAAAGGCTTAAAACGTGACTTTTATGACTCATTTGATGTATGGATCCAAACTTGGAATGGCTTTCTTTATCCTGCACTTGGTTCTATTAACTTACCTGTTGAACTTTGTGGTAAAGTTATAGATACTACCTTCATCATTATTCCTACTTCTGATCAATTCCAAATCAAATTTGGTTTACCTTGGATAACCGCTATGCATTTTATTGCTTCTCCCATTCATAAATGTCTTAAGTTCATTCATAATGGAGAAGTCAAAATTATTAATCATAGTTTGTTTCAACCTTCTAGGCCTAGAGATTATGCTACTCTCTATTTTCTTTGGCCTTCATTACCTAACTGATGTCTGCCTCGCCCTGATCATCTGTTTCGCTCCTATCAAGCTTACAAACATTGTAAAATTGCTGAGTTAAGTATGCCTTAGATTGATTCCAAACGTGGTCTTTTTCCTACTCCTTCCATACCTCCTTTATCTATTGTTGCTAATAAAATTGATCAAACTTCTACTCTTCCATTACAACCTACTGAGAATCCTCCTATAGAACCTATGAAGGAACCTATTGTCATTCCTCCTAGTTCTCAACATGTGACAAACAAAGTTAAACATAACAAATCCACTAATGAATGTCATAAGAAGCATAGATCTAATGCTAGATCCTGTGCTTCTATGATACGAAACTCATTACCTACCTTTGATCAACCTATGCCTGATGCATTAGAGGTTAATATTCATGATGTTAAGATGAATGAGTATGATGATCCTATTCACATCTTGGATCCTATTTCAATCAACCTTGATGAGGAGGACACTCTCAATGATCCTATTGATCTTAGTGATGAATATGAGACCGTTGATCTTGATAATGATTTACCTCATATGATTTCAACTCAATTAAAAATTACACCTAGTAATGAGCATTGTGATTCAAAAGAGGATCCTTGTTTGGAACTGGCTATCATTCCTACTATATTAGATATAGTCCCTCTTGCGAGTTTCCCACCTACCCTAAATAACATTAACCAATATGGGGAGGGTTGACAACATGCTTGATTGGCTCATCCTTTACGGTAGCCCTTTTTGTGTTGTATTTTGTATTGTTCTTTCCCCGTAATGTGTTTTTCTAAATGTTTGTTAGATTCTTTTATACGACCCTTGTTACTTTGTTGGTGCAAGGTGATAAAAGAATCAAAATTGTTGTTCAATTCCTCTATATGTATCTACATTCTTCTATATGTTGTACTTGTGCTATTATTTGTAACTATTTTTCTTGTACAATCTACTTGGGTCTGTGACATGGTAGAACTAATTCTTTTTGGTCTCCATGTTGTGGTCCAAAAAGATTCCTCTTTGTAATTCTTAAGTTTCTTTCCTCCTTTGTGATTGTAGTTCTACTTTCTTTGGGGAATGATGTCAATTTATTTGTAATAATATTATATTTCTATGTACATGATCATACTGACCCCATATTAGGTAGATCCCTCTTGTTTTCTTATGTATGTTTATGTTTTATTTCCCTTGATTTGTCTTCCTTTGGGGGCATCTCGCAGTGGAAACATAATCTGTAGAGTTGTTGATGTTTCTGTTAAAACCATTTCTCCTATTAAAGTGTTAGCAATGACTTTAACATGGGGGCATACACTCTACTCACTTTTTATACACACGCACATTCAAAATAGTTTTCAAAGATTTAAAACTTTTCCCTTTATGGATTAAAAGAAACTAATCCTTAAGGCATGGTCATTTTTACTTTTTAGGATCTCTTGATCCCTCCAGTTTAAATTTACACGGATCCCTTGATCCCGCCAATTTTCAATTTACAATGTTTTGATCCCTTTAAGAATGGATCTCCCTAATGGGTTAACTATTGAGTAGTCACATTTACTTGGCAGTTCAACTCCATTTTTTGAGTTACGCTTTTTTGTGTGGTTCACAATGAGACATAAGTTCTCATTGGGAAAGATAATCACACCCCTTCTCTCTCTCCTTAACTAAGTGATGTCTCTCTTATCATGATATTAGGGTTGATAAAGACTTAAGTCCCTTGTGGGCTTGAGGGTTTCTTTATCCCTTTTGGTTCCAATAATATTTTTTGTTCTTTATGTTTTCCTTTACCAAGAGTTTGTGATTAAGCTCATACTCTTGCTAAAGTGGGGGCTAAATGTATAGTAAAAAAATGGAAGCACTTCCATTTTAGATTTTTTTAGCCTTCTCAGTGAATGGTTTGGGGTCATGACAAGCACCTTGAATGGGTTCTTGATCTTGACATGGCTTCCCCCCTATTCTGTCCTTCTTTCCACTCATGTTTAGCCTGATTTCTGCATTCTGGACTGTAGACTGGTGACTCTGGGCTTCAGGGTTAGGGTCAACCTTTTAGGTATATGTTGAACTTGACCCTGACCTAGGTTAGGGTTGACCTTGATCCTAACCTAGGGTTTAGATCCTAGGGTCTCACAGTTTTTAGATGTCGGTCTTTGCAAAAAGGGTTTCCCGCTTCCGGGTCGGCTGTTTCAGGTTCTGAAGTGTCGATTCCTAAATTATATTTAATATAGGTCCTCTCCTAGGGGTAAAGGCTTTAATGGAAATTTAATTCTCCTATGTCATCCTCCTTAGAAGATTGTGCCCTATTTTCATATAAAATAGAGCCTTATCCTCTCATTTTCTCTAACAATAACCATCATCAAGCGAACTAAGTCTTCTAATCAAACATTCTCAAAATATCATCAAAAGCAGTACAAGAAAGCTAAGGAGTAAGATTTCAAGCAAGCATTCATCCATTCAAGCATCCATTTTCATGAAGGAGATCCATTGGAGGCCATTGAAGGATTTAAGCTACATAGTGCCCTTTTGGTGATCTCTCCATCCACCTTCTTCCAAGCCTATTCCAAATTCAAGAACCCATTCAAGACTTGGTGTTGGAGATCTACAAGCAAGAGATTGAAGAAATCCTACCTTTCTACATTCCACATTTTGAAGCATACTTGTGGATCCAAGGATTTGAATCCACCACAAGGACTTTTACAAGAAATTAAGGTGAATTTATGCATTTACCTTGTCTATTCCTGCAATTTCAATTACATATATTTGAGGTTAATTCCAAAACTAGGGTTTGACTAAGGCAAACCCCTCCCCCACAAAAAAAAATCCTCTTTTCTTGTAGGCACAAGTTCAGAATTGAAGATTGGAGACTAGATCTGGATACCCTTTTAAGCTTTCTTTCAAGCGGCGTGAATAGATTTTTTGTCAGATCTGTGCAGGTTAGGTTTGACATTATTGGGTCAGGGTTGACATTTGTGGGTCAAGGTCAACCTTTTTCATTAGAAAACATTAAAACAGAAAAATATTTCTGGGTTTTGTCCGTCTCTGCATTCTGGTTTAGGATCAGCTGTCAGATTTTCTAGAAATAGTCTATAGACCTCAAAAAACAACATTCTTTGATCTACAACTTTGTAAGGCTGGTTCTTATTTCTATCCTTTTTAATTACTATAATCAAACATATTCATTTAATCAATTAATAAAATTTAAGATCCCCTTCTTTGTACTCTTTTCCAAATAGTTTATTCATTTGTGCATTAGCCCTTCCTTTGGGTTGATCAACTTGGATCTTCCATTTGTGCAACTGAGGATAGAAAAAGAGCATCTTATCTTCTCCTTAATCACAATTGCAATACACAATCAATACAATTCAATTAAATGTAAATTAGGGTTAAGGAAATCAATATACTCTAAGAAAATCAAACAACAATTAACAAATAATCTCCTTACCCCCATTTCTGTATCGTTACACCCTGTTAAGGGAAAAAACCACTGGGATTGGTACCCCAAATTTTCACTCTTCTGAAGTGACCTCTTTTAGGAGCCAACGCTGTTAAAAGTTAAAAACACACTATTAGGTGCGACCTTCTTAGAGGATTTAGAAATAGTTTGTCAACTAGTATCTGGAATCTAATGCTGTCATCCTTGACCAAAAACTCACTTGGCCTATCAATAGGTATCGGGCATATCTAATGCTACATTTATGATCAAAATTTTTGATACTCCTTGGGATGTATCTCAAGTGAAAAATACGTGTATTTCCTACTCTATTAAGAGGCTTATATGCTTCAATGGTTAAACTGAAACACTAATGATCTGTTCATACATACAACTCAATTGCATATTTTCAGATCTATTGTAGGTCCATTACTTCACTGATCAATATAATCAAATATATACCTTTGCTCCACATTGTTAGGCTCTGTGATGCAATCTCACTAATCATCGGTGTCTGTAGAATGTAGCTCCTTCTTCTATCTTGTTGATCAGGACTGAAAGAAGACTTTCTTCTCCTTTAGATTTTCTTTTGCATCTTTCCTCTTTTCTATAGTTCACCCCCACACACAATTTGTAATGAATTTAGTTTGTCTCTTATAGACATGATTTCCTCTTTTCTTGGCTTTCTTGATTCTTGGCATGTTCCACAATTCTTGTCAATAGATTTAAATAAAATCTCTAGTCTGATCTCATAGAGATCTTCTTTCCAACTGGAAAAAGAAACTTTAAATCAAATACTTATCTTCGACTTTATCTGAATGATTAAGACAATGATAAGTATCTGTTAACTCTATCTTTAGCTTCTTGGTAGCTAAGCATTTTGTCATTTTCTAAACTCTCTATTCTTTTGGTTGACACTTTAGTTAGTCATTGGTGATAACTGACTATTCCTTCAGTGTGAATTCAATTATCATTGGGAACTTTGTCCTTGTCTTCTCCGTTGGGCAACACTAAAATTATTTCTGTCGGGTTACTCTGTATTTTTCTCATCAAGCAACATTGTAATGTTGCTCATTGATAATGTTGTTCTTTTGTTCACCAGGAAAACTATGAATTAGTTCTTTTACTCTAACCGTTGGGTGCACTCCGTCAGTTTTTACAGTCACTTAGTGAATACTTGACTTGCATGAATTATTGATATCATAGCCTCTATTCATTAGTTCTTTAAATTCTTTGACAGTATCTCCATGACCATATAGATTATATCAAGTTGACATTAATGACAATATAATACATTAACTGATTTAATTCCTTGCATGAATATCAACTTAACATCTTCAAACATTCAATCAGTTACATGTCATGAGTTCCATCTTGTGTTCATTCACACAATCTTTAACAAGAATGTTTTGAAAAACAAGGCTCCCTCAATAGTTACATTCTTTGACATTTTAACATAAAGATTATCATAGAACACCCTGATTATGTTGACAAAAAGGCCCTCCTTTATGCTTTGGTCAGCTTCCCTATCATGAACATTTTTTTGTTGTATTAATGTTATTGGAATCACATATTTCTCATCTTGATAAAAAAAAATGGGGTAACTCATTAAAAAAGAGCATAACCATTTCTTCTTTCTCAAGATAGTATTCTAGAGCCAATGAGGTTTGTTTATGATTTTTCTCAAAATATGCAGGCATCTTTTCAAATAAATTCGGTACCTCTTGTCTCAACTAGCTTTTCTCTTGAGCATCTTCAATTTGCTCTATCAGATTTGAAACAATAATATCAACCTCCTTTTCAGCTCCCTAATCTTGGACTGGCTCACATAGGGTCACCTTGACAAGATTTGACATCTAAAAATAAGGATGTTGAGTCCATGAAGGTTGTCATGGCGGCTTGGTATCTTGCTCATTTTCTCACTCAAGGGATCTTGTAGGCATTGTCCTATTTCTTTTGCAGGCTTATAAACCTTCAAAATTGGGATCTCAAGCTTGGAAACCTCCTGAATTGTAAGTTGATTTGGGGCATAAGAAGATTCTTGAGCCTCTAGCTCTTGTAATATCTCAAATAACTGCCTCATTTGGTCCTCTTTATCTTCAACATGTTTGGCAAATAGTTCCTTCTCATACCTTTGAGATTCCATATCTTGTCGGTGCATGAGAGATTGATTCAATAGCTCCCCTTGATGTATTTCATACTCATGTTCTTGTTCAATAGACCTTGATTATTCTTGGAAGTTTGTCAGAATATCATCAAGGCTAATGTTTGCAACATGCTGGGGATAATTATGGTAATCAATAAAGAATATCTCTTGTGCTTGCTGGTAGGCATGCTGCCAAGAAAATTGATGTTGGGTGGGAGGGTGATAAGCATGAGATGGATGTTGTCCTTCAAAGTCTAGCATGAAAACAACAACATGACTATTTTAATATGACTAATACTCACATAATGGATGAACACTTTCACAAAATGGAGGATAGCAATCCATTTTAGGCACTAAATCTTCCTAAAATTGGTAGATATGAAGCTGGAGTTGCCAGATGTGAAAAACAATGACCTCTCAAAGGCCTACAACCTCCTGGATGCATATCAAAACCGTAAAGAACAATTAAAACTATGACCTTTGAGTCCTACTGGGCATGCCAAGAACTACTAAGTACGTGAAATATAACCCCAACTTAGGCATTAGGGCACAATGAAATTTCATGGAAACAATGGAAACCTTCTTGATTTGTGGGTCTCTCTTATTAGGAATAAATCTTCAGATTCTAGACAGGTTCCTATTGGATTTGGTATAAAACATAAAACTAATTCTCTAGTTGGGAAAAGGGTAAAAGGATAACTTGAAAAATCGATAAATTTAAAATTTGGGTGATACACCAAACTAATTTCAGACTAATCAAAACTTCAAACAGGGATCAACATGACATATACTACTGACACTTGAAATGAAAATTCACTATTCAATGTATAAGTTGACATAAGTATCTCACTATTAGGGTTTATACCTCAAACAATGACTTACCAACATACATACAATATCTACAAATAGGTTATATTTTAGTAGCCAAAAAAGGTATTAGATCAATTTACTAACTCTTCTATAAAACACCTCACACTAAATGCATAAATGAAGAATAGGATTGAATATCAAAACTCAAAAATATATGTGAATGATAAGAACACTTCCTTTATTTCCTTCAAAATTTGTGATGGTTACATATCAAGATGCAAAAACATGCCAAGGAACAAAGATATCCACTTGAACACTATAATGCACCAAAAACTGGACCCTTCTGGTTACAAAATGTGTGCAAAAAATACAAAGGGACTGGTATGTCCACTAAACAAATTCTCCAAGAAGTTTTGAACCCCTCCCCATGGATAAGAAATCCAAATATGTACCAAAATGTGGCCCCTCAATGAAACCTAAAACTTGACTCATCCCCTAAAATCACTCCTAAAATCAAGGTAAAACCCTAAATCTAAGGCTTAATCAATGCTTTGATTCATGCCTCAATCTCACGAATAGCTTGGGTAATAATCTCCTAACCCTTTTTAGAGATTTATTTTTAAAATATATCCTTTTTACAAGAAATAAAATTTAAAATAAAATTCTATATTTTACATTCTTAGGGGTCGAAGTAAAAACCCTTAAACTACCCGATATCTCATGCCTACATATCATATTAAGTTACTCCTTATATTTCCTAACATTTATAATTCATATTACGTTATGCCTCCATGCTTCATAAACAACTCCCTTATATCTCCTGCCCCATAATACACATAACCCCAAGTCATGACCTCGGCCACAAAATAATTGACATATACCATTTTATCACACATAACTTAAGGCAAAATACAAACATATTAAAAACCCAACCATATTTCTAGCATCATTGTCAACATAATGATATACACATGTCATAATATCCTTAGATCTTGGTTTATCTTTGCATGGCACCAATTAGATTAGAATCCCGAGGCTCTTTTATCTGTAGTGTGCTTTGAATGGAATTTACTTGGTTGTGTCCCGTGGTCTCCAAAACCTAGCAACTTGTTCTTTTTTTGGTCTTTGCACCATTTTTAATAGTCGGTTACACAAAACATAAAAGTTCTACAGACCCTAGTTACATGGAAATGATCTTCCTATGATTATGGAAATGTTCTAGAGTTTTTGTTTGATCAATGAGAGATGGGGCTATTAACTTGGTATTTGGACCTTTGATCTAGAGTTGAATTTTTTGGTTGGGCTCATGCTTCGATCATTGAACCTGGACTCCATGTTTGAACATGGAGCTCAGCTTTTGAAAAAGTATTTGAACATAGAGCTCGGGCTCCTAAACTGGAGTCTTCTCTTCTGATTTGGGGCTCGAACTTCACAAATATTGACTCTTCACTGTAGTTTTTAGGCCTTGTTTTAACATCTCTTATGGAACTGGTTTTTAACTCTTGCATCTCATGCTTTGACCTCCAGATAAGTGACTCTTCTCCTTTATTTTCTCTTCTAACTATTGGTCTTTCTTTACTACCTGTGTTGTTTGGTTTTGATGCTTCTACATGGCAATGATTCTGGGTTTCTTTTCAATCTGTTTCTCTCATTGTTGAACTTTATGTATGAACTATTACATATCTTTGAAAGATCGAGCTATTAAATAGATACATGGTTTATGATACTGGACTTTACATCCATTTTTCAATAAGAATTTGGGAAATAATACTTGGACTATCAGTTCCTTTCATTCTACAGTTTCACATGCATTAGTTGTCTACTTGTTGCCAAACTTGGGGTTTTTTCTTACTTTGTCTATTGTCGACAGTGACCATACTATTTTAAAATAATCTCCTTCTTACTGCCAGGTAGTGTGGCTTGGTATTAGCAAGACATGTCTGAAATGGTTATGGTTGGTCTTCTTGTCTTCCCTCGATAGTGGCAAGTTTTTGTATCACCATTTTAATGGCCCCTTTGACTCCAAAAAGAAACTCTAACTTCACTTTGAAACTATACATATGCATTTGGATTCTTTGAAGTATTTATGTCTGTGGGGTTCAAGCATGGGCTCATGACACCCATGACTGTGTTTAGCTACCCGATAACTACAATGTATATTTTTTACCTTTGAACAACACTGTCATTTACTCTTCTTCAAATTCATAACTTGCTTTGGATTAGATTATTCTATATCTTAGAATCAACAGGGTCTGCACCTTTTACCTTTGACATGACACTATTATTTACTTTTATGGGTAAAAGTATGAAACTGTGTCACACTTGGGGACCATTTGACATGTTTCAGCCGAACCCCTTTTAGCTGGACCCATTTTGGCCAAACATACATGGTGTACACGCAGCGCCATGTGGTGTCGATGTGGCAGTACGGTTCCGGCCGGACCAGTTTCGGCCGGAACCTGTAAAATCTATATAAACCCCAAAATTTGGTTAGAGAGACTCATTTGCACTGAGTGCCTTCCACGATTTGAGGAGTGGAACAGGAGTACTTCGGTCGAAAATTGGTAGGAATTTTTTTTTTTTTTTTTAGTGTTTTTTTAATGTTTTGAATTTCGTTATGTTAAATTAATGTAGTTTTACTATTATTTGATTTTTTTGTTTTTATTTTGATATTTATAATTTTAGAAAATATAAAATATTGGTTAATGTAGATTTAAATTTATTTTTTAGTTAGAATCATATGTTAGTTAGTTAATTAATTTAGTTTTATTGCATATGTTTCAAAACATTAGAAAAATGTTACAAAACATTAGGAAATTGTTATAAAATATTAGAAAAATGTTTCAAAACATTAGGAAACTATTACAAAACATTAGAAAAATGTTACAAAACATTAGGAAACTATTACAAAATTATTACAAAACATTAGGAAGCTATTACAAAACATTACCTGAAACTATTACAAAACATTAGAAAAATGTTACAAAACATTAGGAAACTATTAAACAAAACATTAGGAAAATATTAAACAAAACATTAGGAAAGTGTTATTTATTTTTAATTAATTTAATTTTATTGCATATGTTTTAAAACATTAAGAAAATGTTACAAAATAGTACAGGAAAATGTTACTTACGAAAACATAAACTCTAACAAATGAACCCTAACATGAAACTGAAACATAAATCAACATAAAC
>MU216741.1:379119-400555 GCA_018584345.1 Thuja plicata | reverse complement strand
GTCATTTCTTTTTTCCTGAATAACCTGACAAATAATTGTGCTTTTCCAATCAGACTTTTACTTTGAAAATATTCATCCCAAATCTTTTTGCATTGTTTTTTTATTGTGCTTTGAGGTACCAAGTTGTTAGATGTAAATTGACTGAAAAATGATTCCTCATTCATCTCCATCAAATTGCCCATATCAAAAGGTATATTTCGATCAAATTTTTCCTCTACTTGAATTGCATCTTCTTGAACTTCAACAGGGTCATCTTGGTTACGTTTTGTATAACCTTTCATATTGTCATCCCTTTTTTTATCAAATTTTTTTAATCTATTTCTTTTATTTCCCATTGCACAAATTGTTCAAATTGAGAGCTTTGATTCACTTGCATACACAAAACCAAAAATTAAAAATGATATTGATACTTGTTCATAAATTAATATTGAATAATGCTTTAATTAAAAAAAAAACTAAAAAAAAACTAAAATTATAAAAAATACAAACCCACTTGATAATTTTAATTTGTAGTTGTCCTTTAATGCCAAAAAATATTCTTTAAAACTATTAAAAAAATGATTTTCTTCTAAAAACTTTATTTTAATACACAATTAAAGAAAATTATATATTTTTTATTTTAAAAAAATGCTTTAATATATGACATTAAGCATCGTGGTTGCATGGCGACCATGTTTGGTTGCCCCTAGTTTCGGCCGAACCAGGTCCGGCCGAAAGAACCTATGTGGCATCCCATGTGGCAGCAAAACAAGCAAAAAATGAGATTTTACAAAAAATGTGTGTTTGGAGGATTTTTGCCACACCACAATTCAGCTTGTTTAAAAATCTACAAATACGCTTTTGTAGAGGTCGGAGTCTAGATTATGATCATATAATTTTTATGGTGTTTTATTTATATCTACTATATTATAAGTTGAAAAAACTCAAAGTAGATATTTTAACATTCAAGAACACACTCGTTCGAAAAAAAAATAAAAAAATAGCAAATCATGTCAGAAAAATTTACAACTTATATGCAACACTAGAGGAGAGAGTCCTCTTCAAGAATATGTAATTTGTTTTTTATTTGGTTTAAATTTGCTAGGGAAAATGTGGAGGGAGAAAAAAACTATTAATTTCAGGTAATTCCAACTTTGAATAGTTATAACAGACAAAATATATACCAAAAACCAATCTTTCTTTTTTTATGCACTAGCTGTACATTTCATCTAAAACATATTTTGAAATCAGAAGAAAAAAAGATTATTTGCATATATTAAAGTGGAGGGAACTAGACCTTACATTTTCAGTATTTTTTGAGCAATTAAAAAATGGACTTCAAAAATTAAAACACTAGGTCAATGCTTATTCAAAATAAATTTAAAAAATTATATGCATAAACTAGATCCAATTTTACACATTTCATTAGTTTACATCATTTTCAAATTCTAAACACAAATGTCACTTTTATGTCGTTAAAGTTCAATAGTTTTGCATGTCGTGGTCCTCTTCCTTTGTTAAAGTGTGACACAGGTTTGTACTTTTACCCTTATAAAAGTACTTTCATTCTCTTTTCCTCTATTCATGCATACCAATGCACTTATACTTTGAAACATAAAAGGTGTATCCACTGTTACAATAATCTATGTGAGTGACAATCCATTATAATTTTAATTTCCATTTACCTTCATGTTGATGATACCATGGTGGTTCTTTTGATTTGTAACCTTTGATCTGTACTCTGTTTATTGATTAATTGATAATTCATGATGGCTCCTGATAGCTCCTAGTACACTTGTCACTTTTACAACAACATCATCTTTGTTGGACATTGCATTAATTCTTTGCATTTGTATACCATTATAATAGTGATTTTCATGTTTATACTTGTGTAAACCTTTCTTAGAGCTAGCAATGCATAATGTCATCATACACTCTAGTTCTGATTATTTCTTCTCTAGCACATATTAAAATTTTGCATATGTTGAATAATTGCACATGTTATATGAGGTTCAAGCACGAGCTTGTGACACCCACAAAAATTGTTTCCTTCTTCCTTGCATCTTAAAATATAGTAAAATATTTCATAAAGACATAAGTCCCTTTGATACCACTTATCAGTTTGAGTAGATGCATACCTTTCACTTGTATTCATGTTGTTGGCAAATGTGCAATTATGAAAGTATGATTTTTGTATTATGTTTTCAGGTTTTCATGCATTTCTTACATCCAATTTAGATCTAACCCCTATTTTTCAGTGATGGAGGACACAAGACCTAATGAAGACCTAGGATCCAAGGATGCAAAAGACACCTAAAGGCATTGTAGGGACTCTTATTCCTCATATCTCTATCATGCTTTAATTTTGCATATGTTCTTCTAAGTTCTAATGTGAAAAATGTAACGTGAAAAGAACATTCTTTATCACATTCAGTTTGAATGCAAAATGTAATGATCAAGTATGATTTGTAAACTTAAGAAATGATCAATACTTAGAGTACAATGTATCAAATGATATGAATGTAATGAAAATGTATCTCATTTGCATTAGCTGAATACTAGTGTTTATATGATGTACCTTTATGCAATCTTCTGTTGTAAAGTCTGTTATTTTCCTGCATTAGAAAAATAATGTAACATAAACTATTTTTTTGCATTTAGTTATTCCAAACACCTCTATGTAATATAATTTCACTCACAATAAAAAAACTTAGTAATACAATGTTCTATAGTGCCTATGGTATCTTTTTATTTGATAGAAGGAATGATTTTATATTCTCAAATAATTTTTTTTTTGATTAAAGGAAAATATGTTAGAAACATTGAGAGGGGGGGTGAATCAGTGTTTGTCTATTAATTACTTTTCAGCAACTTAAACGCAAATCAAAAATACATAGAATGAAGCTTACCATAAGAAATCATAACACATGATATGATTACGGGGAAGCCTTGATCAGAGGAAAACCACGGTGGGAATTAGTACCCACAAATATTGTACTAAGTATAATGAACCTGTGAGAGTTCCTTTTCCCTATTAGAAGTAGTCTTTACAATATGAGTACAATGACATGGTTAAAGGTCTGACCCTATTAGGAGTCTTTTAAAAAACTCTGTTAAAGGTATATGGCTCACTTCCTAGGCTCACTGCCCAATAAGATGAAGGCTACAACCTTCTGAAAGATGATATGCACTATATCAAAATGAACTGCTGTGATGACACTGTTGTCTGATCAGTTCTGTGTATGCGCAAATGCTCTTACTCTATTAAAGAGCTATATCATATAATAACTTCATTATACTATCCCTCTGTATCTTCCTCTTGCATAATAATTGATTCTTGTAACATTACTTTACATTACATACTTTTATGTTCATATCCGAATATGCGTGACCTAAAACAAAACACTAGTCGGCCCTAAAACAAAATATACAATTCTTTTGAACAAGTCAGCTCAAGCGTGTTTACTAAAATGATAATTACATCATTACAAACATAGAACAAAAGGTGCTTAGCCATTACATTACAAAATAATTCACGCTGATCAAAACATTAGTCGGCTTCCATGCTCTGTCTTCTGGACTGCTGGTCTACTGATTTTCCTGTAAATTTGTCATACTATTGTTCTGTACTATGCATGTCTGGATGTAGCATGTACACATGTCATATAACTTATATTTGAACGCGCATAAGCTGAATCAATCTCTTGCACATGCGCTGATGTTTTGATCGCTGAGTATCTTTGTCTGCCCTGTTTTCCATACTTAGTCATTTTGTCTTTCAAGACAAAAACTAAACATGACTTTGTTGCCACGATGACAACACAAAATGAGTCATGCATTTTAAGGAAGTCAACTTGCCAACAATCTTCCCCTTTGTCATTTATGGCAACAAAGGAATGTGGCCAAGTTACTCAAAATGACTTAACACAAAATGTGACTTGTATATCATAACTTATTGATATATACATATACTTTTTCACCTATACACATTCTATATTACTCCCCCTTTGACATTAATGACAAAGGTGTACAAAAACTAGTAAGTCTTATGCATACTTACTCCATGTAAACTTCAGGGTATACAATTTGAAGAGATTGAATCTCTTTCTGCCAAAATACTTTCATAGCTTCAACTATCTGAAGATGCGCGCATAGGGCATATGTCAGTTTCTCAATTTTTATTAGATCCATGCAAGGACCTTGATCATATGTCACCATGGTGTCATCAATCTGTTTAATTTTCTCATTAAGGACTGTTAGAGATGGCGCAAGTGCATTTCTCAACTAGGTTTGTCTTATTCTTATCTTGCTGATTTCTAATTTTTCCTTCTCAATTTTATCCAACTATCCTTGATACAGATTATTGCATATGTTCATGTCTTGCATGGATGATTCAAATAATTTTCTGATGCTATCCACCATTAACTCTACCTCTTCTACCTTTTTGGTGTGCTCAGAGGTGAGCTTCACTCTGCCCTTGTAGTTTGCTATGATTCTCTTGCCTTTAGCTGCCAACTCTTTTAGTATGTATTGCCCAATTTTTAAGGAGTTCAAGTCTAAGGTAAAGTTCTTTACCAAATCATTTATTCTCTCCTTGTATTCATCTTCTACAATCTTAGTAATAGAGTCTACTAAGCTTATAAAGTGTGATTTGAAGTTTGACCAAATGTTGTCCACATCTTCAACTGATTGGAATTTAGCTACTTTCAGATCAGCATGCACTAAGTCATTCAATATGTTTACTATTTCCAAAAAGTGAGGATTTCTCATCACTTGTTTCTCTTTTTCCTTTTCCATATCAAGAACGCTGATCTTAATTAGGTCTTCTTCTCCCCATGCATCCAAACTTGCTGAATCAGGAGTTAACCTTGACAACAATGAGGTAGATGGTTGAGTGGATGGTGAGAATATAGATGGTGAGAATATAGTATTCTGACTTGTATCCATGCATTCAACCTTTAGTGGTTTCTCTTTTATTTGTGTCTTGTCACCTTGAGTATCATCTTGAGTATCTTCATTTATGTCAGTTTGATCATTGATGGGAACTTCATCTTGTTGTGCAGAGGTATCATTAGTGCACATTTCTTCAGTGCTTACAAATACCTTATCAACTTTGTCCATATCTTTTTCAGATGCAGCCATGGATATCTTGACATTGTCAACTACTATAGTGTCTTTTGAGTCTTTATCTGTATCAGAAGTTATTGTCACTCTGGGTGCTGAAACCTGTGGACCTATCATAGGCGCAATCTGAACCACTGGTTTTGTAACCTGTTTGGGAGGAGCTGGAGTAACTTTTGCTATAGGTTCCATTGGTTGATACATGTGTCTATCCATAAACACTTGTGCAAATGCCTTTTCAATCTCCTTACCTATCTACTCATATTCTTTGTTCATAATCTGTAACATCCTTGTCTTAGTTCGAAGACGAGGCTTCACCAGATCTAATAATATAGCCTTCTCATTATGCGAGCATATAGGAAGAAGAGTATCCAATGTTCCTTCTCTTATCCTCATGTCTTCCTCAATTGCATGTATTTTCATGATCTCCAATAAGTCCCATAACTGATCCGATATCACTGTCTTGAGTTCAAGAACTGTCTTCATGAACTTGATCATATGAGATATGATTATAGAGTGTATCTTAGTCTTATCAATTTCTTGATATTTGTCATAGAATTTAGAAAGTGTATCTAATCTCCCTTCATTTACAATCCTATTCCTCAACACATTTACACTAGGTCTAAATCCTACCTCAAGAGGAGCTTGAGTATTCTTTGCTTTTCTCTGAGTGTTCCTTGAGGATGGGTGATTTGTGGTCGCCTATTTTCTTCCTCTAGTATTCTTGCTTGGTGTAGACAGTGGAGATGAATCTAAGTCAATGGTGGTAGAGGGCGCAAAGGTTCTCTCTACTTTCTTCTTCTTCTGGATCTGTTCAACATTCTCAAGTTATTTTTCTATCTTCGCATCTCTGGCTTTGTCAAGATCTTCTTGAGTGACTCAATGAACTTTTAGTATGTTAGATGTAATTTTTGATGCTTTCCTTTTATTATCAGAACTGTGTAAGATAATATCCATTTCATTGGTCTTCTCTCTGTAAGTGCCCCACCTAGGCTCATTAGGATCTTTGGGCACTGGCAATAGAACTTGTGCATATCCTTCTAACACATGATCTTCCACTTCGTAACCAAGAGGATGAATCCATTTGGTTCTAGGTTCAACTACATCCATGCATGTCCAATCTGTTTCTACCATGAAACATATGGTATCCTTGTATTTTTCAACTATCTTCTTAGATAGTCTGAACCTATTTTGCATTTTTATCCTGAATGTGTTTATATCCATATCCATGGCATCCCTTGTACAACTCTCTAAAGTGACCTTAAGAGAAATATGAGACATTATGGGTTTTCTCCTGTCTAGGTAAAGGTTTGCAACCTTTCCAACTATATGGAAATACAAGTAGATGATTTGAGATCCAAATCTAAATGTCTTGCTTCTGTCATGCTTGATAATTTGAATGTTGTCAATCAATTGACTGTGCAAGATCTCACATAGGTTGTATTGAGTGTTGTCCTTCACCATTCTGATAGCTGCTAGGACTGTTGCTACAAAGACACTGTTCAACCTACTTTCTTGCTGAAACTTATACCCAAGTATCATTGTTAAGATTTTTATGTGATCTTCTTTGATAGGGTCAACTGTCATTCCGCGCTTGTCACTCCTAGATAGGCAAACTTTCTCAATTTGTTTCTTGACATCCTTACCAGTAGGAAAAGCTGGTCTAGTCTTGGGAAGTTCAGTTAATTCATGGATTAGGTCTATAGTGATGCACACAGGGACCTCACCAATCCAATAAAGATCATCATGAATTCTGCTTAACAAAATCTTCACTCGCTCTGGCTCATCAAACTCATGCACATTCGAGTATTCAAAAATAGGGTTATCTGTCAAGTGTGTGAACTCATCCTTGAATGTGTAATCAAGTTTCATCATTGATCCCATATGAGTGGCTATGCTGACATCTCCTACTATTTCCTTCTTATTGTAAATATATGAGCGGATATCTTCCACGTGAACAATGCCTAGCGGGGTTTTGGAGAAAGCCCCTTCCACATCATCCAATATGGATTTGAATTGATGCCTCTTGAACACAAATCTCTTCCTCTCTACTATATCAAACACAACTGAGGTTGCCATACTTACTTTGAACTTGCTTAAGTAGGGTTTCACGAAATTCCAAAATGGCATGACTGCTAGGGTTCCATTTCAAACTCCTTGTCTGTTCGCTTAACTACCAAATATGTTATGCTTTCATGCCTTGATGTCTAGTGCTCCAATGCTCTCCAAATTTTGTTCTCTCAAATGCAAGTGTGATGAAGATCAAACACTTACTTTATTTTATACAATCTACCACATTTAATGTTTGCAACCGTACACAAATTAATCAGAGATTTTGAAACTTAGACCCTGATGCATTTTAGACAGTGCGTGAATGCACATAGCAATATTATGTTCTTGTAAACATGATTTCATAGGCGCATACTCAGAGGTGAGTATACCAACTGCGAAGGGGTCCTGAGCTAGAATAGCTCCCCCTAAGACCAAGAAGGTCTATTCAAGCAGAAGTAGAGGGTGCATCCATTGTGGATGCATCAACTACTTTGTCAAAATCATTGTCCTTCTTTACTTCAACCCATATTTTTCTTGAATCTTCATTTTCTTGAACAAACTTAACTTCTCCTTTCTCTTCAAATAGTGATTTTTTAGGATCCTCTTGCTTTTGAGTTTTGGATCTACAAAACCTTGAGATGTGTCTAGCCTTTCCACATGTGTGAAAAATGATAGGAGGTATGATGCTCTTGTTCATCATGCTGCATTGCTTTGTTGTGTGTCCATTGTAGTTACATATCTGACATGTAGTGTTCTACAGATTCTTTTGAGGTTGATTTCTATAATTGTTTTGATTCATTCTTCTTTGATTCTGCTGTGACTGATTTATTTGATTTGTTCAGCAACGTATAGCCTTGTGACCAAATTTATTACAAGAGAAACAATAACAATTAAAAGGTCTTACCTCTTTGCAATCTCTTGCCAAATGACCATGTTTGTTGCATGCATAACAAGTTCTATTAACTTTCTTGATTTCCCTTTTTGGTAGATTTTCTTTAATCTCTTCAACATTTTCAACTTTCCTTGCTTCTGAAGATGCTTCATGAGGTTTCTCTATTTCTTGTAATGAATTGACTTCAGTTTATGTTATATTGAATCCAAGACCGGTAGTTTCACCTTTTTGCTTTTGTGCATTGAGCTGAGATTGAAGTGAATCAGAACTTGTGTGGATTTTATCAATCTTATCCTTTTCTTCTGTTAATTCAGATTCCAACTTCTTTTTTATGTTTTCCAATTCCAGAACTTTCATGTTTTCTTTTAAAAGTTCATCATCTAGTTATATCTGAACGCACATAAGCTGAATCGATCTCTCACATGTGCGCTGATGTGTTGATCACTGAGTATCTCTGTCTGCCCTATTTTCCATACTTAGTCATTTTTTCTTTCAAGACAGAAACTAAACATGACTTTGTTTCCATGATGACAACAAAAAATGAGTCATGCATCCTCAGGAAGTCAACTTGCCAACAAAATAAATTTTGAAGGGACCTAAAACCATTTCACAGCAAACTGGTCCAGAAAAAAAAAACCAACTACAAACCAAGCATATGAAAACAACAAAACACAATCAACAAAAATAAGGGAACAAACCCCAAAGACCTTACATATTTTATAGTATATTCTAATTCTTCTATATTAGATCATCATTTATGATATGAACCCTGTTGACAACACTATGAGTATGTGTAACAAATTTGTTGTTGTTGTGGAGCATTGTGGCCAGACTAGGAAGAGAAATAGATGGCACCCCAAAATTAGTCATCTGCTTCTTCAATTTGACACTACTAGTAGGGTAATCAAAGACACCCTATGATAGGCCATGGATCATCTCTAGCTAGGCATTTAACTTCCTAAGCCCATCCAAACTACTCTCCATTTTAGTACGACTGGCCTTCATGACTACCCTCAAGTTTTTGTACACTTTGAAACATCATCCTCCAGTTTTTCAATGCTATCTTCATTCTCCTCTTTCAATTCCTTGAGCTCTTTGTCTATCTCCTATATAGTGGAAATAATTTTTCTACACTATGTATTACACCTACTCTTCAAGGATTTACTTTCTAACACTATCCACATAAGAAGGGAACAATGGCCATACATACAGTCATTCACATTCTTATCCATATTCACATTGTCATACACAAATGATCCCTTTTGCAAAATGTATCATTCTCCACAAGGATATCAACATGGAGTTACATAGTAGACTCCTTAGTAAGTAGAGGCTACAAACTAGGATCCTCACCTTAGTTCATATCTTTTTTGGGTTTATTCACACGAGAAGAGTGAGAAGATGAAGGTACTTTCCCCTTTCCCTTTTTTTGAAACATAAGAGAAACCCTCTTCTTTCCTTTTCCATCACATTACTTCTAGGGCTAAACGAATTAGAGGCATACTCATCAAAATTATTATAGTATGAATCCTCATCATCTTAGATAAGACAATTTTATAGTGGCCTTAGCTTCCCTCTTAGAATCTATATATTTCCCCAAATGAAGACCATCATTATTCCAAGAGGGGATATATTATAACATGTATGAATAATCCTTCAGAAAATGGTTAACATATTTCTTCTACCTACTCAGTTTTGGGTTCTTTTGAATAGAGATTATTATTTATAAATTCTATTATAAGGATAACTAATCCCTCACATACAAACTAAGTTGAGGGAATTTTCCTATGAAATTTTAGATTGTGAGACAAGAGATAAAGGAAAATCAAATGCACTTTTCATGCCACACGTGATTCAATATAATAAAAAAAATGATAGTTGAATAGGCTACATTTAGGCGACCATCAAGCATCACATACCTCGTGATAACTTTAACAATCTCTTACCATAGTGAATAAATAGAAACTTTATCATATCTACCATTACAATTTATTATAACTTTGTCCCTCTCTCCATTTTCAAAGAATATTGTCAATGCCTCATCTATGTGCTTTTTATCCCTGAAGAATTTCCTTCCCTCAACCAAAGTATAGGACACCTCAGCCAACAGTTATTCAGAAACCACCCACTTTATACAAACGACCTTAAGAATCCCTTCCTCCAAAAACTACACTTATCCTACTCTAACCTATGTATCTAACCCATGTAATTTCTCAATATAGGGAGTAAGGCCTCTATTAGATAATTAAATGAAGAGTTTGGCCTTATCTTGCAAGTTTTGGTAGATAATTGGTTCCACATGGTTTCTATCTACTACCATACTTGCAAAGTGAAAATAGATGAGCTAAACCAATATGAAAATAAACTAGTTACAATAAACAAATATTATAAATTCATTGGCATAAACACACCATTATGATGGATAGACTTCTCACCATGCCACTTTCCATGAGTTAGGATTGTATATCTATAATTACCAAAAATGCCTTTTAATTAACATTCATTACAATCATTTTGAATAATTATTTTCATTTATATGGGGATGACATCATTTACTCCCCATCATTTCACATTAGGTGGCCTAACTCCTAAGTTTTCAAACCCATCCATGACCGAATTACCTTCTCAATAAATAAGTGAATTATACATTTGAAATGAATTTAATAAGATTAAAAAATCAAGTATCAAGGTTCTTATGGTTCATCTTGGGGTTTGGGTCCCCTTTAGGTAGTTGATAATATTCAACAAATCAAATTCAATAAAAACTTTTGGAAATCACTGAGAAGACTATATTGTTTATGCCAATGTAGCATGCATAAGCATTGTCATATTTATTTGTCTGGGAACATAAAGGGAGGGCCAACACGTAGACAAACCAACCATTGTGGTCATGAGATGCTCCCCCACAACTATAGTGTCTAGTATTTCCTCTCTCTGCACCATTAGTATTAATTTTAATTTAACCTTTTGGAGGTGCCTCGTAGACCACACCCTCTCATAGTTGTTTTGGTTTAGCAAAAGGAATGACAATATGCCAGTAAATATTTTACTGATTAACCACACTAAATTTTATTTGAGAAGGGGAAAATAGAGGACCGAAAATGTTTGGGTCACCTTAGGAGAAAAAAAAACATGACTAAAGATAATTTTTTTATCTCTTTCCAAACACCTCAAGCAATATGTTTTATCAAAAGAGACCCAAGAGGCTAAAGGAGAGGGCTTGAAAATGGGTAAACCCACTAATTCCAACATTCAAAGAAGGAGGCTATAAATGTTAATAAAATTTGTCATATATTAAAAAACTAAGGCCAAACCTCTCTAGACATGGAAAAATTTAATCATAGATAAAAATAATATTTTGCATCTTGTATAAATAACATCTGTCAAGAAGAGGTAACCCTGTATTGCACATACTTTCAATGATAAGAATTTTATTCTGCACCCTGAGGTTAAAGAAAATATTGATTTTAGGAATAAGTTTGAGTTCCTAACCAGTGCCCAAAAGGGATAGGGGTAAGGAACCTGAAACTAAAATATGTAAGCTTTAGAATTAAAAAAGATCCATTAGGAGTAAAATCCCAAATAAAAGAATCTTGAACATTGACAGATGGAATATGCATCTTAGAAAGTAAGTCCTTAAGAGGACTATAGTTCAAATCTATATACAAAAGATTCACCCAATTAGATTTTAAAATATAATCAACCACCCAACAACTAAACCTCCAAATACATTTATCCTTGACATACCCAAACATAGAAGTAAAGGTAAGTAGATGTGCACTAGTTTACCATTCATGCTAGAAAAGGAATTTTTCCTCATCCCCTAAACACCATATAATACCACTAGAAACAATGGATTTAGATCTTGAAATAAAGTTTCATAGCACCAAAAATGAATCCATATAATCATTGTCTGTTAAAAACCCGTGAAATGATCATAAGATGATAAATATTTCTTTAAACAATATTTGTACCTTCAATCTATTAAAATCCCTGATCCTTCTTAGAGAAAAACCACCAAGGTCTTTAGGAAGAAAAACTTGATCCCATTCTATCAAATGAATTTTGTTTTATCTTTCAAGCCGATCCACGAGAATTTCCTCTAGATTTCCATTTTGACTACATGCGTCTTGGGGACATTAAACAGACTGATAAAATACATATGTAAATTCTAGATATATTCTTAATCAAATAAAGTTTATGGACATGGGTTAGAAGTGTTTATTTCCATCAAGTTTCACACTTTTAGTATAATTTATAGATAAGGGAATACGTGAAATAATATAAAACTAAATTTAAGCAAAGATGAAGTGATGTAGTACAAATTCTACCCAGTCCTCCATTCTCCAAAACTCTCCATATTCTTTCTCAACTTTGCATATATTGTATTGGCTTACTAAAATCTACATTGGAGATATCATTATCTCTGCACATTATGCTATGTATCTTTATCTAAACCGAGGTTGGAGGCTCACAATATTTCTTAATCCTCACGTATCAATCATCTTCCATCTCCTTACAAAACTAGAACTCACTAATAATCCAATTATGTTCACTAATCTACATGCCTTGCATGCTTGCGGGTCTTGTATACTGAGATTATACTCCTTCACCATGCGGGTCGATTTCATCTTGGCCTTGATTGCAGTGGTACGTCCACCACCTTTTCACTATTAACAAGGACCCAGTCACACATTGCTCAAAATGCGATGATCTCGGTTGTCACTTTGGGCATGATATCCCACATCACTCGACTATTCAAAGTGCACATAATTTTGCACATAGAACTTGTGGGTCTACTCATCACGAGCAGGTGCGTATGACAACAATGCCGCCACCTTTTGCTAATTTCATAGGTCGATAAGAATCAAGCTATCCAAACCAACATGACACATAAATATCTTCCCATAACTCTGTAATGACATGTTTTAAAACTGCATATTCCACTATGTGGGCTGAGATGGAACTCCACCACCTTCCTGATATCACTTTCATGCATGGAGCCAACATAGACGTGTGTAACAGTTTCTTGGCAACCGTTTATTTGCATGTACATTGCATGCTGCCACCTTCTCTCCATTCTCAAGCACTGAATTGAACATCTCATTGTCTTCTCGCGTATACAATTCCCACCACCTTTTCCAGTAATCATTTCATTATTAGAAATCAGTATAATCACTGCATAATGGTTCTTGAAACCATTTTAAAACTTGAATACATACAAGAGCTAATACTCAGCTCTTAAACCTGTTGGTTGTATTTCCTGTTTTGGAGTTTGCCCTGTAAAATTTTGAAGATGCCTATCATTCCTTTGCTCAGAGGGTCAAAATCATGTGCAAATCTATTTCTATGCCTCTAAAAATGTTTTTTTTTCTCAAAACCTAGTTGAAAATGTCAAAATCCTAACCCTTGAGTAAATTTTTTTTGAAATTGTAGAAAAGCCCTAAAATTATCAAAGCATGTTCTATTTCCATGTTACTTTTTATGACTTAAGTCTAAATTTATATGCATGTGCTTATTTATTAGTCACCAAGTCTCATAAGAAAAAATGAATATTCCATATAATATGGAAACTTGGCGAAAAGTTGTGGTTGCGTAGTCTCCTAATGAAACATAATATGCTGGAAAGGTTATGAGATTTGACGCAGACCATTGATTTTATGTTAAGATCCGACGGTAGTCGAGTTGTCTCTTGATGTAATCAGAGTTAGTAATCTTATTTGGTGACTTTGAGATTAATCAGTCACGTTATCTCCTGATGAAACTCATGGTTATGGGTTAATTTCATGAGTTAATGTTTCAATGTTGTCGCTAGGTTTCGTGATCAAAAGTGAGTTAAGTGAAAGAATTGGAGATTTCGCGACAATCATTGATCTGAATTTTTATCTAACGGCAGTTAGAAAGTCTCCTGATTGTAACTATGGTTTAGAAATTATTATGTGACATGGAGACTCAATGGTCGCTAAGTCTCTGGATAAACCAATGATTAGATGTCATATTAAATAAAGGTGATGTCGTGCAGTCACGTGATGAAAGATGAGTCAAGGTAAAGATTAAGAGATCCAACGATATCCATTGATTTCAAATATAATGTAATGGTAGTCGCGTGGTCACTTGATAAGATTGAAAAGTCAAAAGGTATCTAGTGATCATGAGACAAGAGGAAAAGGTAAGACACATGTCTCTTTGTTTCTAAGTCTCATAAAATATTAGGGTTTGTAACAAAGATTTTGAGACTTAGCGACAATCATCAGATACAAAGGAAAGAGAGATCAATGACAGTCACATTGTCTCCAGATGCAGATTATAAAGATGAAATAAATCATGTGATTAAGAAATTAAAGTATTTAGTTGCATCATCTTTGGATGAAACATGAGTTAAGGAAATTGTCCAGTGACATAGAGAAATCACAGTCGCCAAGTCTCTAGATGCAACCCAAGGTAAAGAACAATTAAGAAAATGCTTTGTCGTGATGTCTCCATAAGATGAAGGGTTAAGTTAAAAGATTAAGCGACATTGCAACAACCATTGATTATGAGTTTAATCTAATGAAAGTCACTAAGTCTCTTGAGGTAACTACGGTTATCAAAAACATCAAGCGACAAGGAGATCACTCAGTTGCTGAGTCACTAGAAGTTAACTAGAGTTTAATAAAGACTTTTCTAAGGCACCATCATGGATAGTTGTTGACCAATCAGATTGCAGAGATTTTGATAGATAGAAAAAGTATCTGTAATATGAATTAATGCAACCAATCATATTTGATTTTGATTTCTTTTCAAGTTTTATAAGGTTTTATATGCAAAAGCACTCATCAGAAATTGATTACCTAACAGTTTGAGTGCCACGACTAGAACCATAAATTAATGTCATAGTGTGTAGAACTAATGGTGAAATGATTGAATTACCAGTTCGAATAGACATGATCATTGAATTCTCAGTTATAAGTATACATTTTCATTATCATTTGATTTTTACCAGGCTTTAATTTTCTCAGAGTGAAGAGTTCATAGAAATTTTAGTGTTTTCTGAGAAAGGTTCATTGTCCAGCAGTCAGTGAATTCAAAAGGGTGTTTTAGTGATTTAGAGTTTGACAGATTTTATGATTTTTAATACTCTTAGTGTTTGAATTCATAATTGCAGAGGAATTCATAGATTGGCGGTAAGGGTTTTTGAGAAGATTTGTCTCAATATTGGTAAAAGGGTGTTGAGAACAAAATAGAAAAGGAAGATGAGCCAAGCACAGAGTATGGCATCCACTAGTGGTATAGGTGATGATTTTGATGATGAGTCAAAGGGAAAGAGAAATTATTCTGATAAATTTCTCACTTTGCTACCAGGATCAAAGAAAAACAAAAAGGTAAGTGTCGATACCTTAGAAGATGATTTATCTTACATTAGGGATGCAAAATCCCCAAATTCATCAGGGTATTCATTTTTTAATTACTTCTTGAACAATAGTGATGGTCCCATTCCAATCTCAAACCCTTGAACCTGTGGACTAGCAAGGTTAATTGTTCCAGACATCTTTGTAGGTGCTAACTTCATCTTAGAATTGGCTAGTAGATATGATCCCTTAACCAAGACCATTAAGAGGGATGATGGAAAAACCTTTCTTACACTAGACCAAAATACATTCATGAAGGCCTTTTATGTCTACTACCCCATGAACACTAAAATTAATTTGAATAGCCTAGAGAATAGGTATACTAGGTAGTCTGGCGTTGCTGCCAAGTTGATTAAGGACCACCATGTTCCTAGGAAAATGAAGACCTATATAGCACCCCTACCAGGAGCAACCCCATATTTTTATGAAGACCTAAATTTTTACATCAAATACATAGACTATTCACTATGGAGAGTGTTGGGGAAGGATGTTGGAGAAGAGAGGATCACCTCAAACATTTTGATGATGGTATTGGACATGCAGAGCCTTCATACCACTTCTAATTATCACTACATATAGTATATCATTGATCAAATGCACCAGGGGTTTTTAGAAATACAAAATAAAAAGGATCACCCAAAGTTTATGCATTACTCAGTCCTCATGCATATGATCCTGTATTATAATTTTCCAATAATGAACTATTTGTTCTTTCAACCACAGAGGTTTCACCATGGTCAGGCCAACCCTGTTCAGTTCTGGCTCAGAGTATGGAATTATACATCTAGGGAGAAAGAGTTTTGTGCCTTTGAAAATTGGATAATCTATCCACTTCTTAGATGCCTAGGGGTTGATAAAACTAGGTTGCCTATTAAGGTAATACAATTATTAAGGCCCTGCCAATATCTTGATAAATGGCTGGGAGATCATAATTGGGGCGATTTCTATTATGAGAATAATTTTACAATAATGAGGGTCTATGGTTTCTCCCACCATCCACACATATTTCCATTCCATGTACCACCAAGAATAGTTGCAATGGATTTCATTAGGTAGCTCATTTTGACAGATAAAGAACATTTGGCACCACATAGGAAGGGTACTTTTACCCAAAGGTAGTTTAAGATTTATAATTTTACAATTGGGAAGAGGGCTCTAGACCCTGTAAATAACTAGATGAACCATTATAGGATGAATTTTGTGCTGCACTAATATGTTTATAGAGAGGGTTTCATCCTTAGTGCTAAAAAGTTGTTGACGCCAACTATCCCCTGCACAAAAGAACATGAAGAGTGTATGGAGGAAGATTTAGTAAGAAACATCTTAGAGGATGAGGAGGTGGAAAAAAGAGAAATTAAGTTAAATGAACTTATGGACCTGGAGAGGCAGGTGAAAAGAAAGGGAATGCAGTTTGGATGTTTCTACCCTGATATGCCTTATCTGAAAAGGCTAGATGCAATGATTGAATCCCATACTCTTTTGTGCAATCAATTGGAAACTGCATTAGTGGTTCCTAAGAAAGGTCAACCAGAGCACTCTGATTCAGATTATGATGATGAGAGTGATGAGGGATATCCTTCTCCTACTGCCTATCCAGATTATTAAGAAGTTGCATTAGAGCAGGCAGTTGAGCGGGAGGATATCATTGACCTAACAGAGGTCCCAAAGAAGGAAGTGAAAAATGAGCCCCCACCAAAGAAAAAAAAATAGAAATAGGGGAACCTTCTAGGAAAAGGAAGATAGACAAAGTTGGAGCTCTGATAACTGGAAATAGGCCCTATGATCATTTATTGAGAAAACAGATCAAGGCAGGGAAAAAACTATAGAAGGATACAAAAGAAGAAGAAGAATTACCTCTTAGGTCATGTACAGATGAGAGGTTGATGCATCAAGAGGAATTCCTCAAGGATGACAACTTCATAAAGATAGGAGAATTAAAGGATTTTCTCATATGGAATAAGAAAAAAAAAACTGGAAAATAGTTGCAATTGGCAGGTGGTCATCCAGTCACTTAGGAAGCCTTACAAAAATTGCAGGATTATGATCCTGAATCTGAGGGAATAACACCAGAACAGGCAAGACAACTTGTCAAGGCCAGTGGGATATTATTTGTGGAAGGATGGGATTTTTCTTCAGCATTTATAATACACCAAATAAGAAGACAACTTGATGTCAAATTTTCATTGGAGACTCACGTAGGAGATATGGTCAGAGGGTTTTGATATAACCCTAAATCTCAGGCACTTATAATGTGGAGCTTATCTCCTAGAGATCAAAAGCCAGCCCTTCTGAATATTCAAAAGAAAATGGAGGGTAATAAGAACATATGGACCCTCCAAAATACATGGGATTTGAAGATATCCCAAGTATTGACTCACTTTGCTCAGCTCAATGAGGGAAAGACAACCCAATCATCAAAGAAATTACAGAAACTCACTAGTGATACTAGTGATATTGCTAAAGATAGGGAGCTAGCATTGGTAAAAATCAAGGAACAAGAGAAACTCATAGATGAGTTAACCAACCAGTTACTAGAAATAAAAGAACCTTCCCCTGTTGAGCCAAAATAAGTAATGGATGTAAAAATCCAAACAGAAGAAATAGGGGAGATACCTGCTGGAGAAGAGCAAGAAGTCACAAAGGATAATAATGTTTTTTTGGAAGCTTTGACTTCAATTTTGCAACATAGAATTGACACCATCAAAGATAAGATTGATGTGGTGTATGGGACTTATGGAAGATTGCCTTGGCCTACAAGCAGAGGTAGCTAGTCTTTTGACAATTTTGAATCCTTATTATGCAACTTGGTCTGGAAGAACATCAATTTTTTAGAGGTTGGCATCTGTAAAACCATTAAGGTCAAATCTACCAGAAATATTAACTATGGTTGGTACAGAGATAGATTAGATTGGGGCTACCTTGTCTTTCTTCAAAGGAAAAACTAATCAAATTGATGCAAAGTTGAAGATGTTTGGGGTAAGTTATAATAGGTTTGTACCCCCTATTAGAACTGAGGATGATCAAATCAATACATTAGGGCTATGGGGATCAAAATTTTATACTGTGGTCCCCAATAAAAACATTTATATATATGATCAGGGAGAATCAGATATGGAGAGGTTCAACAAACTTTTGGATGACGTAATCAAGGTAGAAACAGATTGCAATAAGTTCATCATAGATATTAAAAGCATAATGAATGTCAGGTGGGAAAGATAGAAGGCTCAACTAGAAAGTATTTAGAATTTTGAGTCTCCTAAAGAAGAAGATGTGACTGCATGGGATGTCATGACAAAGCCCAAGAAAAAGAAGCTTGTCATAGTTGACTTGGATGTCATGGTTGAAGAATAAAAGTGACACATGGCACCTAATCTATAAGCACAGGGAGGTTAGTAATCTTGAAGAGATTAGTGTAGATTAGCTTGTATTTGTGGTCACTAAATATTTTTACAACTATCAGATGCTATCCTGAATACATACAGACAAAGGTGTCAACATCCACAAAAGGACAAAGTGCAAATTAGATCTTATTCTTCAGTTTTGTCCTCCCACTGCTTGGAGTTTTCTTTTCTTTTGTCTCTTTCTATGTTTTTAGGGTTAGGTCTCCAAATCATTTGAAGCTTGTTGCATCCTTGTCTTAAGGATTCCAAGATGATTTGAGACTATATATATGTAATTTTAACCTTTTTTTAAAAAGAGAGTTGGAAATTTTAATAGAATTACAAGGCAGACTAAAAATTGTGTCTGAACCTTTGTACTATTTTGTCTATCTATATGTATTTGAAGTTTTAAGACATCAATATAAATGTTTTTCAATCTCTTTTCTACATCTGAATTGTCTCTTTACATTTCTATTATAGTTCTTGTATGTTTATCTGTAAGGCATTTAAGCACACTAATCATAAGGTGATTGTGCAATTACTTGTAAGTTCCTTCAAGGAAGGATTAAATTGTTTCAAGTAACCCGAGGGAACATAACATTAGTTTAAGGATTTGATGATAGAGTTGTAGGAAGAGGATAATATAAAAGGTATTCTATCTTTGTTGCAAATGTTTTATTGATTACCTTACTGTGAATTTATACAAGATATTGTCTCATAGCCCAAGGATCAGGCACTGGTTTTGTGTTTTCTAAGTAATTGATATACAATCCAATATTTTTAAATTACTTAATCATATAGACTCCAAAAAAAATAATTCCATTCAAGTGATTGTATTCTAGAATACATTTCAATTTTTTGATTCCTTGAAGAGAGGATAATTAGGTTGCCCCTCCTAAAATCAAAAGGAAGAAGGATGAAAGTCCTTATCTCATTGGTTCATGTTCTCAAGACCATAGCCTGGCTTATAGTACTCTGTTTCAAATTAATCATTGCAATCTCCAAGGTATTTTATAAGTTGTTACAGTGAAGTAGAAGTAACAAACTAGTGAATGAATTAAGTCCACTAAATTTATTGACTGATAAATCAATACTCTTTTATAGGTAATACCTACCTGCGTCTGTGGAGATCAAAATACCTCATCAATTAGGCTTTCTCTTGCATAAAAAGGAGTTTGCATTCAAGTATATAAGTATACTATCATTTTAGGATTGTGTTGCAAGAAAAAAAGCTAACAAAACCAATCATAATAGACCCAATAACAAAATGAACAAGCTTTGAAATAAATAAACACCAAATTTATACTACATTAATATGAACTGCAATTACAATTTTCATGGCTCTCTAGCGGCAACCAGAGAACCATTTTTTCTCTTCTCTTAATCTCTTTTCTCTATTTGTCGGTAGCTTTTCCCACACACCCTCTGTTTGGTTACAAAATCCATAATAAAGGCTTCAAGAGACAAATAACTACCATAACCAAATCACATAACTAATTTCTAGCTTCCTATTATTCCAACAGACTCACATGACCGATTTGGAACTAGTTGCCATATGAACTAAACTAGTAATATGTTGTAGAGTTGACAACAAAGTTGTAAACTTCACAATTATAGAAACCTTCTATGTCTAAGACACTTAGAATACTAACATTTAATTGAGTCTCACACCCATTTACATTAATAATAAATCAAAAAACTTAATGAGTCATAATACAATAACCATATAGTTCCATAATATTCCAGGATCTTTAAAAAAATTTCAGTGTCGGGATGCCCCTACATCATACTCCCAGACCACACTTCTGCTACGTATTATTGTCTCTTTCAATTGACTCCCATCAATGGAGTGCATACTGGCTGCTAGCCATCACTCTTCATGCTACTACTTGTGTGTGTGTAAATGGGTACCTGTCAGAATCAACACAAACACTCAATAAGTCATTATATTAGCATCAAAGGGGTTAGTGAAAGCATGAAAAGCATAGAGAACCCACTAAAATTGACTTATTGCCTGCTTACTAGGAGGAGTGTGATTAACGACATATCAGCCCTCAGAATATGCTATAAATCAGTGACTAATACAACCTAGTATGAAGGATTTGATTTAAAAACAAGCTAAACGATGGAAAAGCATGCATTTAAATTCTAAAAGATGAAATAGAAATAGTAAACTAGCATGAGATAATATGGAATGCAATTCTATGATTATTCTAGCAGCATAACAATGCAATTTAAATCTCCAGCGAAGGCTTCTTTGCTCTCCAAACAGGCTTCTATTTATAGAAGAATGGGAGAGAGAGAGAGGGGGACAAGGTTCATTTATCAATCAGGAGGCCCAATAAATGAACATGTAAGAGCCTTTAATGCCGAAGGCATTAATAAGGCATGGGAGAGACATGGGCTTAAGGTCTTCATATTAATGAAGGCATTAATAAGGCATGTGGGGGTGTAAGAAGATGACTTGAGGAAGTGGACCTTAAGGAGGTCAAGCTTCAGAAAGTGGACTTTCTCAAGTGGGTGGAGTTGCTAAGTATTCCTTAATGGAATGTGACAACATTAGGAGGTGTTTTAGAGAAGAATTTAGAATTAGGATTAGATTAGCATGGGTGAATGGGTTGAGA
>MU216741.1:333241-362638 GCA_018584345.1 Thuja plicata | reverse complement strand
CAGGGTAGAAGTGGTTGAGATGGGTTAGGTTGGGGTTTAAGGGAATATTAATAAATGAAATAAACTTATTTAATTCATTTATAAATATAGGAATTAATTATTTAAACAATAAAATTGCTTTTTAATAATTAGAGGACTATAGCCATTTTAATTAAATTAAATAGGCTAGGGGAATGGGTTAAATTGCAAGTGGTATTTGATATAGGGATTTATTTAATTCCTTTATAATTAAATACTATAGCCATGTTTGATTTTGATTTGATCTGATTGGTCGAAATTGATTTGAATTGTATGGCTATAATAGATAATATAAATCAGTGATAAAAATCACCTAGGACATTAAATTGATTAAAAGAATTATACCAAGTAGTAACAGGCTCGTTTGGACATAAATCGAGGGTATGATCACACTTAGGGAAAATAGGGTCTATAGTTGCGACAAACTGAATTCAGGTGGTTACACTACTTAATAGCACCACCCTACTGTCATCATATCCATACAAGATACTGGAAGATGCTTCCCACCATTCTCTTTGTGGTTTCTCTCTTGCACCTTCTACCCAGCTTCATCTTGATGGAGACAGTATCAAGATCCCAGCTTGATATCTTCACACACAATCACAATTACGTCCTTATTACAGCTATGATGGATCCATATGCCACCAGTTATATCTCTACCCGCCAAAACACCAGACCTTTCACTGGTTTTTATACCATTCTGATGCAGTACAAATTCGACCCAGTCCTCCATTCTCCAAAACTCTCCATATTATTTCTCAACTTTGCATATACTATATTGGCTTACTAAAATTTGCATTGGTGATATCATTATCTCTGCACATTATGCTATGTATCTTTATCTAAACTGAGGTTGGAGGCTCACAATATTTCTTAATCCTCATGTATCAATCATCTTCCATCATCTTACAAAACAAAAACTCACTAATAATCTAGTTATGTTCACTAATCTACATGCCTTGCATGCTTGCGGGTGTTGTATATTGATATTATACTCCTTCACCATATGATTTGACTTCATCTTGGCCTTGATTATTGTGGTACGTCAACTACCTTTTCACCATTAACAAGGACTGACTCACACATTTCTTGAAAGGTGATGATCTTAGTTGTCGCTTTGGGCATGACATCCCACATCACTCGATTATTCAAAGAGCACATAATTCTGTACACAAAACTTGTGGGTATACTCATCATAAGTGGGTGTGTATGAAAAAAATGCCACCACCTTTTTCCAATTTCACAGGTTGATAAGAATCATGGCATACGAACCAGTATGACACATAAATCTCTTCCCATAATCTACAATGACATGTTTTAAAACTGCATATTCTACTATGTGGGCTGAGATGGAACTCTACCACCTTCCCAATATCACTTGCATGCATGGAGCCAACACAAATGTGTGTAACAGTTTCTTTGAAACCATTTATTTGCATGTACATTGCATGCCGCAACCTTCTCTCCATTATCAAGCATCGAATTCAACATCTCATGGTCTTCTCATGTATACAATTCCCACTACATTTTCCAGTAATCATTTCATTATTAGAAACTAGTATAATAACTGCATAATGGTTCTTGAAACCATATTCAAACTTGAATACATACAAGAACTAAAACTCGGCTCTTAAAGCAGTCATAACAAAATCGATAAAAAAATGAACAAGCTTTGAAATAACTCAACACAAAACTAATACTTCATTAATATGAACTGCAATTACAATTTCCATAGCTCTCTGGTGGCAGCCAAAGAGCCATTTTTTTCTCTTCTCTTAATCTCTTTTGTCTATCTTCTAGGTAGCATTTCCCACACACCCTCTGTTTGGTTACAAAATATATAATAAAGGCTTCAAGATCCCGATAACTACCATAACCAAATACATAACTAAATTCTAACTTCCCATTATTCCAACGGACTCACATGACCGATTTGGAGCTAGTTGCCATATGAACTAAACTAGTAATGTGTAGTAGAGTTGACAGCGAAGTTGTCAAATTCACAATTATACAAACCTTCTATGTCTAAGACACTTAGACTACTAACATTTATTTGAGTCTCACACCCAATTACATTAATAAGAGACCAAAAAAACTTAATAAGTCATAATACAATAACCATATAGGTCCATAATGTTCCAAGATCTTTAGAATGTTTCCAGTGCAACGATGCCCCTGCATCATGCAGCCCCAAATAGGTAGAGGGAATATCTACAACATGACCCCTAATAATCTTAATAATTATGAATTTTCTCCTATGTGGTGTGTTGATAAAGAACAACTAGTTTGAAGAAAACCTATATTTTACCACGAGGCCTTCTTATAAAGGTCCAACACACATTTAATAATCTTAGCCCCCAAAATAGAAACATCTTTTAAAAAAATGGCATTAATGAATTATTGATGAGAGAAATCCAAATCAAAGGAATATGAATAAAGTTCTTTCGATCTTCCCACCATCAACTATTTTTGAAAAACTCTAAATAATGTCTCATCAATTAAGATAAAAAGGAATGATGAATTATGATCCTCTTATATGACAGTCATTTACAATGAAAAAAAAGTTCGCAGAGGAGATTAATTCAAAGATCAGGTAAATAATTATACCATAGAAAACAAATACCTAGATAAATTTCAAAAGGAAGTTCCAATAAAACCAGTCATGTTCTTTAGAGATCAATTTTTTTTTAAAAAAAAACTTACTTTTTTTTTATAATTAAATAGAGACAACCCTTTTTTATTAATTTTTAAGATGATTTCAGTAACCCTCGATTTACTGTGGGGCCCAGACATAAACAATGGAGGAAATAAAAACCTTTGGTGTCACCTGGGACTTTCGTCCAACATACTATTACATAAATTTTGTGTGAGGAATACCCCATTTAATTATATTTTTACATTGGTTAACATGGGCCTACCCTTGTTTATAATATAAGTACATTGGGACTTTCAGACGGTCTGTTATTACAAATATTTATAGAATAATCTTCATGGAAACCCCTTGAATTCATATAAAATATAAATGGAAATGTCGATAACCCATGGAAGATAACTGATCTTTCTGACATGTCCTGCACAAATTCAAAACTCCACAATAGTACATAAATGGTTTAAAAGAATATGAATATGTATCAAGATGTGGATGCTTGGCAGAGTAAACTTTAAGAATCATTTGTCCCCCACAAAAGTTGTAAAAAACTGGTGAAATATGTAAAACTACTGAGGAACATATTAATTTTATTGGCAAAATATATTAGTTTACAAATAAAAAATAACAATCTCAATTGGTGCATCATTCTTGCAACCTCAAACTATGTGAAAAATATGGGCAAAATGTGTGTTTTTCAAAACTACAAAAATATATATTGGCGGAAAAAAAATTTATTAGTATAATATTAATTTTGTGGGTGAATTGATTCATTTTGCTAGACCAAAAAATATATATTGGCAAATAAAAATAATTTTCAAAGTTTAACATTAATTCCAAGGGCGAATTAATTTTTTTTGGTATAGAAAAGATTATTTTATGGTGAATTAAACCTCTTTTCAATAGCCTAAAACCTCGATTTGACCTAAAGATTAGAGGAATTGATATTAATAGTTGTTTCTATTCATTTACCTAGACTATATATTTGGGGAATCACAGTAGTTAAGGATATTTTAATAAAAATGAACAATAACATCATTCATAGACTAAGACTTAATATTTTCTCAATTTAGATCAAAGTTAAAAACTTAAAAGCCAATACAAAGATAATGTAATTTACAAATAAAGCTTATCATATATTTGTTAAATTTCAGAACAAAGTTAAAAGCCAATACAAAGACAATGTAATATGCTAATAAAGCTTATCATATTGATATCATGATTGTAATTTCATTAATATTTAAGTGTAAACTACGAAAATACTTCATTATATTAACAACTTAAAACTTGAAATATGATTGTAACTATTTTCCTTTCACTGAATTGTCATTATGAGTCAAAAACATCAAAATATTTAGATAATAATACTATCATCAACACATAGGACTGAGAACAAAACTTGAACATGGAAAGGAAAAAACAATTAACAACATAAAAAATGTTAACCAACTCGAGATCATCAAAAATGACAAGTGGCAACATCATCACCAGGTACAATCTTGGTTTGTAGTGTAGGTGTATCCAAAATAAGTTAATGCAAAGATAAGATTCCCTGTTGTGATTTTTTGTCCTTTCTCTATTTTCTCTTCATGGTTTTTCCAATTTAGTCTTTGTCTAATTGTCTCCAGCTGACAATCTCCCAAACAATAATTTCTCTTTTTTTTGGCCACACTTGTTGCCTAACCATTTATATTTCCTTTAGGCTCTTGGTCAACTTGGCATCTATGATAGCTCTAACATCAACAATCAATCTTGTAAAAACTACTTTAGACCTAAACAAATTATCTAGAACATCGTTAAAAATACATATCTCTGTCATACCTTCAAAAAATAAGTTCAGCCTCTCAGTAAAAAAAATCTGATCAAAAGAATCATCCCATTCCTACCAATCCCTTAAGGAACCTTCATTATTGAAGATTGGAGGAATCAATTTATAGTTAGATTTAGTAAAGACTTGAAGTTTCCGAAAGATCTGATGCATCTTACCAGAAAAGAAGTAAAAAATAACTCTGACCTTATCTATCATTTCTTTTGCATCAATGATCTTTTCAGGAAGATCTAGATTTTGTGACATTAATAAAATTAACTTCTCAAAAAATGAATTGTATGGAGACCATGAATTAAAGATCGGGACTAGTAAATTCAATTCTTCATTACAATTGTGCTCTGCACCCTGCAATGCCAAATGTGAACTATGTACATCAGGGGTCTTATATTTTGTCACGTCAATCTTGTACCCTAGCACCTTTCTCAAGACCACATAGTCTACTTCTTTCTTTATTTTATCAGGGTCTTGATTTGCATATGTTTGGATACCATGATTTGGGCTATTTCCCCTGACTTCTCTTTTTTTTAATTTATAACTTCAGTAGGAGTAATGGTGGCTTCCTTATATTCTCCAATTATTCTTTCATGCCACTTATGGTCTTGTGAAGAAAATAAACTCTTTTCATATCATGTTCATATTCATACCTCACCTTAACATTTTATTTGAAGAATATGGCCAATTGGGTCTCTAAATATTCAACGTTTCCAACATTCATGAATGATACATGATGCAATAGCTTGGTCACTTTGGACCCTTTTGTGTATTTGAACTTCCATATAAATTAGTTCCCTCTATTGTGTTTTGTACATCCATTAGCCTAGGCTTTTTTGATGCTGGATAAACACTCCAAATTGAAGGGGTTTGTTGTGTAAATGGAAACCAGATCCCCTTTACAGTCCCCCTTCTCCAAATTATTTGTGTCTTATAAAATTTTCCTGTCTCTGTATCTGATCAATTAAAGAAGAAGATTCTAAATCCCAATCAGTCATTAACAACATTCCACTTCTTTTCACATGATCCCTAGCCTCCTCCACAGTCATGGTTTCACTCTCAAGATAATAGGCTTGGAGTTTCTCTATCAGTTCAACCTTCTTGTCTTTTGAATCATCTATATTCAAGGCTAATGTTAGTTCACTCTATTTTATTATAAAAGAAAAAAAGTTTCAATTCTGTAGACTTGACAAAGTCCTCATCTTTCACAAATTTAGCTACCTATATGATTCTTTCATAAATCATTTTCATAGCTAGCTGAGTGTCATTTGTCCTTTCTCCTGCTTCAACCCAAGAAATGAAAAAATTATCTCTTAAGTTAGCAAAATACTAACTATAACCAGGGATAATTTTCTTTCTTGGTTTTCTCCATCACCTGTGGTGGAATACTTTGAATTCTTCACCTTTTGGTAGGTCTTACAAGAAAAGAATTGGAAGGATCCTGCCCCTCATCTATTTCCATTTCACCTTCTCCCAATACTACTTCCTCCTCAATGTCCTGATGATTCACTTTGTCTTCCTCAGCAACATGAAAATTATGAATTTTTTATATTATATCACCATAATCATCTAAACATTTATCAATCCTCAGAATGTTCTTTTCCTTTACATGAAATCCAGGGAGGGAAGGGTTAGTTTTCCTAAACTCTACCTCTACTCTTGGTATATCCTTCTATTTCCTTATTCTTTCTTTTGCTTCGTTTTTACCCAATATGTTTCTAATCAAATGTTCTTCCATTAGGGGTTGGTTTTGAGCCATTGGATGGTTTCTCATAGTGCTCAAGGTCTATTTCATAAAATTTTATGGATCATAAACCCATGGTTTCCTGCAAGGTAACCTAAAATGCCTAAGGAAATTATCAATAGGGTCTAGGGAATTCCTCCCTACAGTGAAGTCTCATATCTGTCATGTTCTTGGAAATAGGGTCCCCTTATATTTCCCATTCAGGTATTCTCTCTCCACCATGATCAATTTCCATAAAAAATCAATGGTACCCAACCCCTTAGGAATAAATTTAGTTAGTATGTGGGGTGGTTGGGGACATCCATAAGCTCTCATCATATAAAAATTGTCAAATAAGAAAACATCATCCCAATTGTGTTGTACATGGGAGTTTCTAATAGCACCCTTAGGCATAAGCAATATCCTAATGAGGGAAGGAACCCTTTCTTGATGCAATCCTAACAAATTTAAAATAGGAGAAAAAAAATCATTGTATAATAAAATTGATGGACTCAAGCTCGGAGGATCCAAGAATGGACTATCCAAACTTGCAGCCAACAACAAGAAAAAATGAAAACATAACAAAACCAGAGATATAACAATTTATATCAACATGTACTCAAATTTAGATTCAATTATACAAAACAATAATCATATTGTTATCAATAAAAAAATATTACAATCAACATGTCGGGTTGTAAGGCCTTCCTGATTAGGGCCAAAACAAAAATAGAATCAACACAATATTAGAGGATCCGACATTGCTAGTATACTCTATAGATAAGTGGAAGAAACCAGATCTGAACTTGTGCTCGCAAGGCTCCAAGAAAGCTGCAATTTCTATCTAGCCACTTACAACTATCTGCATTGACTTTCATTCTTTCAATTTATCATCTTATCTTTGCCATCCTCTACCTATGCCATGCCCTAAACATCAACCTAGACTCTCATTTATACAAACTTTCCATAGGTAGGAATTACTAATTGAAAGAACTTAAATAAACCCAAGTCGGCATCAAGAACATTCAACCAACATGTTATCCATCAGTCACCCTCCAACAGTCATTAAGTCTGCATAGGAGAGTGAACCAAACAAGATATATTTCCTCACATCTTTCACACACAACCAAAAATTAAATGCACTAGAGTCGGTGAGCCCAACAAATAGCATAAAACCCAACGATGATCAAGAACACCAAAAATATACTACTTAGTGAGAGGCACAACTGAGCCGAGCTCCACCTAATATACACCATTGAGAAAAAAGTTACCGCGACAGAGAAACTAGTCACCTAGACCACGCTACAAGTGACAAATCCAACAAGTAATCAAGCACTCCAAAAAGGAACTCCAAGGAAGTTCTCAACCAGATTACCGAGCTCCCAAGAAACAAATGAAAGCCAAACAAAAACATGTTTTTGGTGACACAGGTTTGCCAACTATCCCAGTATGCTCCTGAATAAGACACCCCAGGTGCAAAAAGATGTTCACAAAAGCTAGAAGAACATATGTTTAAATTGAACATGTAGATCCCAAAGGGGCTCTTGATGAACATATCCTCCAAGTCCTCAACCGATACACTCTTCCCTCAGTTCTTCTTTTGCTTCCTCCTTCTACCAGTGCTCTCGAAATTGCCTGCAAATATCTAAACCTTAATGCCTACACCAACCCCTGCAACCAATGCAGATCTACTACTAATTCTCAAGTTCATCCTTCCCTTGACTTCATGCTTCAAAGGAGTCAAAGTACACTTTTGTCCATCTTTCATGATACTAAATAAATTTATTATACAGTCATAAATAGCCTCTTTATCATATCACCAATGTCTCCCAAATAAAACTGCCAAGAGCTCATCTCCACAATGTCACATAATAATTCATCTCTATAAGAACTAATGTCAAAACTTACCATGCACTTCTCTTTCACCTCTACTACATGATCTTCTTGCAACAAACTTATCCTCTAAGGACAAGGATGCCTCAACCTTTTCAAACCAATTTTCTGAACCATCTCCTCAGAAACTAGGTTGTCAATACTTCCTTAATCAACAATCACCTTACAACATTTATCACTAGAATGATACATAGTCCTGAACAAACTCTACCTCTGACAAGAATCTTCTTGCTTCGAGGGAAGAAATGTTCTCCTAAGCAAGATCTAGTCACATCCTCCACCTTAGGTTCATTCTAAATAACCTCATTCACCACAACATTTCGGTGACTATTGACCTTCATATCTTCATGGGGACATTCAAATGACAGATGTCCTTCTTCACGATCGTTATAAAAATTACTTATGAATACACTTGTACCTTTTCTTCTCCTCGATTCAACAGGTTTTGGTTCATCTTCAACTTTCAGTGTATCTGTTACCAACTATTCTTGCTTCTCTTTTCCTTGGGAGTTATCATGATGTCTTCTTTTCGACCTATCTTCTATCTTCAATGCATATTGATTTTTCATCTTCTACTGAGTCAATCTTCAACATACCATTCTCATCCTCAATCTTGAATCTCAAACCATTGATATACCTCGCCACATTTTCCTTAGAAAGTTATCTATAGCTAGACTGGATAGTCAATTTGTAGAACTGCTTGGTATAATCTTCCATGGTCATATCCTTCTATTTCAGATTCTGCAATTTGTTGAACAACTCATTTTCATAGTCAGTAGGAATGAACTTAGCCTTTATCTTTGTCATCATCAACCTCCACTAATTGATCTTCATCTCACCTTCTTTTTCTCTATCCCTATGTGACTCTTTCCACCATAAAGAAACATATCCTTTTATCTTAGTCTGTACTAATCTCACACAAAGTGGAGCTTCAATGTCTTCAATCTCAAGGTAGTCTTTTAACTCACCGATCCAATCAATCAGATCCTCGGGTCTCAATGTACATAAAACATTGGACACCTCTATTTGGTAAATTTTACTCAACCGAGCTCTAGATCTCTGCAACATGTCAATTGTCTCCTAAAAATCTCTCCATTTGATTGGCTCTATCATTGCCACAAGATCTAGTAACTTCAAAGTCTCTGGCAGCTTTGTCATATCCATCACCTATCCTCAGACCTCTATGTACTCCAATATTTCTCATACCTTCCATGATTTCATTATTTATTGCCACCATCTCATATCTAAATCTTTTTTTTATCCTCTCTTCCACCTCCTCAGAAAGATCTATAATTGCTCTAGGAAATAATCTTCTCAAAGGAATCTCTCCATATCTTTGAAAACTCTATGCTCCACAAGAAACAAAAAAAATTTGATACCACTTGATGTAGTAAATCTCATAGGATCCAAGAATGGATTGTCCAAACTTATAGTCAACAAAAAGATAACAACACTAGATATATAACAATTGATATCAACATATACCCATATTCAGATTCAATTATGCAAAATAATAATCAAATTATTATCAATAACTAAACATCATAATCAACATGTTAGGTTGTAAGGCCTTCTTGATTAGGAAAAAAAAACAATATCATCAACAAGATCGCGCAAGATCCCACATTCCTAGTCTACTCTATAGCTAAGTGGAAGAAACCAGATCTAAACTTGTGGTCGAAAGAATCCAAGAAATCTGTAATTTCTATCTATCCTCCTACAACTAATTGCATCAACTTTCAGTCTTTCAGTTTATCATCTTATCTCTTCCATCCTCTACCTATCCCCCTCCCTTCACATCAAACTAGACTCTCATTTATAAAAGCTTGCCACAATTCAGCATTACAAGGTGAAATAACATAAATAAACCCAAGTCAACATCAAGAACACACAACCAAGGTGCTATCCATCATTTGGGCTCCACCGGTCATTAAATTTTTATAGGAGAGTGAACCAAATGATATATAGGTCTTCACATCTCCCAGATGCAACAAAAAATTAAATGCACCAGTCACCCAACCCAATAGATAGTATAAACCCTGTCGGTGATCAAGAACACAGAAAATAGACCACTCGGTGAGAGGTACAACTGAGTTGAGCTCCACCAAATAGACACCACCAAGAAACAAGTCACTGTGACCATGTAAGTCACAAAGACTGAGCCACAAGTAAAAGAGCCAATAGGTAACCGAGCACTCCAACAAGTAACTCCAAGGAAGATACCCTCTTGATTACCAAGCTCCTAGGAAAAAAAGCAAAATCATACCAAAACATGTTTTTCATGACAAAAGATTTCCAACTATCCCAGGATAATCTTGCCTTAGAAATCAAATTTGAATAATGATAAGATTTATCCCATAACCTTGTCAAAAGTTTCACTACTAATGTTTCTCCATATTCCTCAGTGGCATTGATGAAGTCTTGGTTGATATGGCTAATGTTGTGATACAATATAAGATGCATTAGGATGGAGTAATTCTTGAAGTTGAAATATTCTAGGCTCCCTTTGACACCACTATTTATGTATAAATTTGATCAATTATGTAGCCAACATAATCAAAAATATTTTTTGTGTACATGTCTTGGATATCAGATGCCATCACAAATATATCAAGCATCACAGTAAGTTATCCATCCTTCCCGAAAACCTTGTGCAATGCATAGATAGTATTATTGAAAAACCCCTAGAACAGGTCAACATGATATGGTGGTGGCAGTTTCTTGGGTAAAATTCCAGCTTCCTTCTTCTCCTTGGGAAGAAATTTATGCAATATCTCACCCTTGTAATAATTTGATTGTATGTGAAACATGGCATCTTCGACCACCAAATATATATCCATACTCATTTCCCTTTTTATACCAAATGCTTGCTTGAATGAGGCTATGTCAAGAATGCATAACGTTGACAAATCATTTCTTCTAAAAACATGTGTTATAGGGTCATATGCCTAAATAAGCACCTTCAGCAGATCGATGTAAACAAAAAATTCAGTCATAATTAATTTTCCCAAATTTCTCTCCTAGAAGTTGTAAAAAGGTGGTTCCTTTTCTCATCTTCAAAGCCTTTATAACCTTTCTATCATTTACCCTTGAGAAGGCAAACAATAGTTATCTCAGTATCTTCTCAATGGTTTGAAATAAACTTTGTGATATTGCACTAGGCTTCTTCATGACTTCTCAACATCATTTTCTTCTTTCTTTTCCCACTTGAGAATTGGCGCTTTGCATTAATTTCTAAATGCTCAACTTCAGAACAACAACTCTTCTCATGATAAAAAAGACTCAAGAATTGATGCAAAGAATCATTCCACAACTTCTCAACATGAAAACTGAAAGGATGTCACCACTCGATATTATTATGGATGTAACATTTCATACTTGACATGTTGCACATAACATTTATTTGAGACTTCAGAACTACTAACCTATAACATTGACATGGCATTGAAGTTATGAGAAACCCTAATGTGTGACTTCATGAATTGAAAGATAATTTCCCTACATGACTTGAGAAATGATGCATAACTATATTCACGACTTCACAACTTGAAATTTTAAGCATGAATTCCCACTGATGAGAAAATGTAATTTAACACACACAAGCAATGTAACACACAAATTCAACTAGAACCATAGGAATAGAATTTCAAATTTACAATTTACTAATAATTAAACAAACATGTCTGACTATTGATAGTAAAATATGAAACATGTCTTCATTCTAAATGATTGACAATTTATAGGAAATTAGGCATTCATTATACTTCAAAATGAACAAAATAGTAACAAGTTATAAAAATCATGAGCAAAAGTTTTGGAAATTGTAAATGCAATATGAGTTAAGATTCAAGAAGTAAAATATATGACATTATGAAGTATGTGTATAAAATTTATGAAGTATACAATAAATAGCTATTAATTGAATGCTAAATGATCAGTTCACTAACTCAGTGAGTCGTTTAACACTTCTATATCCTACATGGATTGTAGCTCCTAAATTGACTAGTAGTAGCAGGTTACTGTTCATTCTTAGTCGTGTATTCAAAATAAAAATCTTCATCTTCCTTCTAAGTCTGGGAACGAGATCCATCGTTTGTCTCAAAACTAGCAGTAGCAGCACTAGCTTTTAAAGTGTTGCAATGAACTCATCTTTCACACATGGAATTACAAATTTCTAATGCCCTATCGTAAGGAAAATCTTTAACATTGTACTGAGTTACAAATAACGTCAAGCAAGTTTCCAAAATTTTGTCTAGTTTTTTTTTTCTCTTCTTTGATTTCAAAAACCCCAATGCACTGAAAAATATTTCATCTTCCATAGACCGAAGTATCGTTGTTTGACATAAATAAACAAGTTTCAAATAGTTTGATATTGAATCACACAATACTTCACTATGTTCTACCTTTTTCCAAAGCCTGGTTATTGCACGAGGTTCAAATAGATTCTCCAAGTTTTTCAACTTCAATTTCATACATGATGCAAATTGTCTACATTGTTTTTTAAGATAAGATGAATCTAAAATTCCTTCAATTGGTTGTTCATTTCAATCTGCATATTTTGAAAACTCTCTCATCAATTTATTTATGAAAGATTTTTGAATCAGTTTGTGTATCTCTGAAGTTTTTCCATAAATGAGGAAACACACAACCCATGGCCTCAATAATTTCTTCTTGATGGAATCTTTTGAAAATCTAAGTTAAAAGTTGGTATGGAATTGACTTCAAATTATCACTAATAGATTTAAAAATCCATTCAAAGTCTTCCTTTTTAACTGGAAGTAGTCTACCTCACTTTCCTATCTTAGATTGGTGCTCTGGTACTTCATATCCTTTCACAAACACACATATTTTTTTTTCCATTGAATTAAAAAAAAATCTTATCATGATTCAAATCTATAATTATCTTCCACCTGAAAAAATGGGCTTTGAAGTTTTGTGATATCTAAATACAAATAATCTAGGGCAGTGCATGTCATTATATGTAAACTTCTATACTCATGGATATACATAGTTTTATCTTGATCTTTCTTAAAAAGTTTCTTCATTTAATCCAGCATGGGAAAAATACTGGCTAAAGTTAACAAATTTTCTATATCACTTAACTTATGTAACACATTAGGCACCTTGTCTACTATGAGGCGTTTCTCATATATTAGTCTGATCAAGGATTGATATTCTGCTAGAAATCATTCTACTGGTCCATGCAAAGGGATCCCTCTAAAAAAATTCTAACTTCTACAAAATGTTTAGGATTTCTGCTAAATTAAGAGTATAGCTCACTGATTAGATCTTCAACTTTTGACACTGTAGGAAAATCAATTCTAATTTTATATACAAAATTCATTTAGTGGGTCATGCAATGTATGCCAAGCATGTAAGGTACAATACTAGTTTTTAATCTCGCACAAAGATCATTCCTTTGGCCTTGCATTACTACAGCTCCATCAGCTCTTAAAAATACTATCTTCTTTCCAATTGTCAAATCATCCATACCAGAAACTTCATTCAAAGATTTCTTTACTTTAAAATATACATTTTCTGCTATTGAATTTCCCCTCATTTTACAAATACAAAGTAGATTATCTTGACGGACATGTTCTTTTGTTGTATACACATGCATATAAATCCAAGAAATATTATATACTACAGTAACTTCATCTATTGATAATGAAATGAATCTGGAATTTTTTACTTTCTCCTGTAAATTTTTTGTTTCTACCTTAGAAAGACTGTTTTCCATTTTCCATCGAGCATTTTTTGACCATTGTGACATAGGATAGTGAGGAACTTTAAAAAAAGATAATATATTACCATATTATGAGAAGTCTCTCAGATATTTTCCTCTGGACATAATATGAATAAAAAACTCATCTGAATGGGCTTTGCCAGGTTTGCTTCGTTGGCTGCATCTTTAAACCAAGCCTTGATTGGATTTACACTACTAGCAATTGCTACCATTCTCTTTTTATGTTCTTCATATTCTATGCCAAACTTAACGTGAAGACATTCTTCCTTTTATTTATATCTCACTACTGATATTTCTTGTTCGTCTATGGTTTTTTTTCCTAAACCTTACCAATATGATTTTCTATAGTGTCAAGCTTTAGCTATGAATTCTTCTCTCTTTTAGTTTTGCAAGTACAAATCTTACACATACATTATGTTGGTTTTCCATCATTATTTTGGACTAGTTCAATGAATGAGTACTTTTCTACCAAATCAACCTTAAAATTTATTTCCATTTCCCACTCCTACCCCATTTTTACTTTCCTTTTTCTTTTCTTCTTACCAACATAAATATTATCTTCATTGCTAGAATTTTATCAAACTGGTTTTATGTATCCCTTATAAAATCTTCTAATGTGCCACCATTTTTGTCCTTGTTTGATGCATTTTGATTTAACTCAATGACAACAACAACTTATTGTGGTGGTACTAGTGATCTAGTATGAATGGAATTTGCACTTGCAATTATAGAAGTTAATGGTGCAGAAATGTTGGCAATTCCAAAGAAATCCTTTATGGTAGTATCTCTAAGTTTTGGGCATTTTAATGGACTCCCAATCCCTTCAATACCATGAGGAGTCCTACCCTTTTCTACCCTTCCAATCCCTTCACTTCCCTAAGGACTCTCACCCTTGTCTACCATTCCAATCCCTTCAATGCCTCGAGGATTCTTAGCCTTGTCAATTTCTAATCTTGGCCTTTCATTTGTAATTCCTTCACTTCCCTACGGAGATAATTATTTCCTATGTATAACAAGGAAATCCCTTTAGTGTTATCACCATAGTGATAATTTTGAGTCTCAACCTCCCCTAAAATCTCAATCCCTTCACCATCTTGAGGATACTCAGGATAGTCACCCTTGTCTGACATCTTGACCTCTTACTAGTCAATAGGATTCTAGGAATTAAAACTAATAGGAATACTCTGAAGTGTGAAAAAATATTTTCTTACCCTGGTCCTTTATGCTTTCTCTAAAATGTCTAATCCTCTTTTTACTATTGCAAGATTGTAATTTATAAATCTGGCCCTTCAAAATCTTTCAATGGGACGTGAATAGATTGTAAGAAATCTGAAATCGTGTTTAAGTTTTCAAAATTTTAATTAACTGATTTGAATTTATATCAATCCATGATTCCAATTTCCATTTTTTTTGAATTCACGGGCTTTTAAAAATACATTAACATCTTTATTTAAGTGTGGTGAAAAATGTGTTTACATGTTCAATGCATATTGTGGGAATAACAAACGATTGGTGAAATAGGTCATGGTCAATATAACAATCCCAACAAATATAACGATCATCCACCAAGAAATGTGATATTTTTGGGGTGAGATGGGATGACTCATTCAATTCATAATTAATAACCATTGGTGAAATAGGATCTTCACGACAGATCTTTTGTAAAATATCGGGTGAAATAAGAGGTCGTTACAAGAACCACGTTGAACAAATTAAAGGCAAATATACTGATCAACAACATCAAATGAAAAAATATTAATGGACATTTGAAAATACCAATGACCCATTACCATGTTAAAATTTGGAGATTTGGGCCAACATGTATCAGTCACTATTTTCCAAAATGAAATGTTAATATTCCCTGAATTCGTCAAAAGGCGATTATTTGCCACTAAAAAACACGCAGATGCTTGGACCTATAGGAAAAATCACTTGATAGTATAAACATGCATTTCTTGTTATTATCCACTTTAAATGAGATTAAATTAGAAACCCTTTGGAGTAATTGTAGTCTGATAATGTCTTACTGATTATTCCCCCTTAATTGGAATCATTAAGAGACTATCTAGGCTATAGAAAATAAATTGAATCATAATTGTTCATATGTAACCTTTCTAAGCTAATTAAGATTCCCAACCAGAAGAAAATTTTATTAATATAAAGTTAGTGTAAATTTTCTAGATCCATATGAAAATAATTAAACTTCAAAAAGATATTTCTACCAAATTTCATAGTTCCAGTGTTGGAACTACACTATGAAATCTAGAGCTCATGAATTCCATAGTAACCCAATTAATATGGGGTCAAATTTTTTTTTTGATAAGAGACATAATCCTTTAATTTTCAGAATTTATCTTCATCCATATGAGTTTATGTTAAAAAATAATTAAAATACTATGATCCTTTCTATTATAAAAGAGGGGGCCTTAATATTTAAGAGCTTGAGTAAGTAGCATAGCTCACAAGTCTGTTGAAAGGGAATTCTACTTTCTAAGTCAAAGTTTGAGTATGGATGATGAACTACAACTGATTATATGTATGTAGTCATTTTGTTGATGGTCAACCGAGTTACAGATGTGATAATAGACATTAATCAGTTAATGTATTGTCATTGGTGTCAACCTGTTTGAGTATCATTATGGTGACAACCATCTATTATGGATTAAATATGTGGAACAAACAAAGTTTATGTGGTCTATAATTGAAGAGTTCTATATACACTAAATAAAATTGAACACAGACTAATAGTGTATATCAAGCATAATGTTACCGAGGTAGGAATCACCGACGCATCACGGTACTAACTGAGCAATTAAATCAAACTAAGGTTGACTACAATGATGAGCTGGCAATTGATGATTATCAGGTAAAAGATAAGATTTTTTATGATGATCATACGAATTTGAAAATTATAGGAAGATCAGACGAAGAAGATTGTAATGAGTTTTTGACATGTAACTGTTGAGGAAGGTTTAAGGGACAAAACCAACAATGGAGAATAAGAGGCAAAATCAAAAGTATGGAAATTAAATGAGTTATGATGTCTATATAAGAGACAAGAGTTTCATTATGAATCACACACCTGATGTGCACACATGCAAATTTTATGCATGACTAATAAAACTGGTTAAAGACGGAACTGAGCATTTTCTGTGGACAACACCAAGTGATAGAGGAAAGAGCATTATATGAGTAGAACAGAGTATGAAGAAATAGATGAACTAAAGTGAAAAGATTTATCAGAGGTATTACGTATTCAACATAGATCTGAAAATTTGTGAACAGAGTTTTATTTGAATCAGATCATTACTATATTAGCTTAACAATTATTACAAATAAATCTCTTAACCAAATAGGACGTGAAAGTATTTATTATAATTTTTAAATGAATGTTGAGTGTTTTCTTGTTGAACCCATAGTGAATGATTGGTCAAGAGAGAAATTTTAGTTTTAAATCCTCTAACCAGGTCACATTTAACACTGTGCATTATAACATTTAATAGGGGGTTGAAGTAAGAAGATGAGTCCACTTAAGGAGGAACTTCATACTTAGCCAAATTCATGAAATAACACTTAATGAAGCGGTTTCCCACTTAGAATGAATGGAGTCTCGTTTAGCTTTAGGGTCTCAAGCCTAAAGTTTTAGAAATGGGGCTTTGTTTCAAAAAAGAAAATGAAATCCCATTTGAAAATAGGGTCCCATTTTGAAAAATGAAATGGGACCCCGTTTAAAAATGAGATGCTGTTTTAATTTTATTTTTTTTAAACAAAACCTTCCATCAATTCATTTATACACTGTGAATTTAAATAAAGGTAAATGGGGTAAAGTTTACTAAATGAGATCACGTTTCTAAAATTTTTGAATTTCAAGCCTACTTTTACTGTTGGCTTTTGGTTTGGAAAGAGGCTTTGGGTAGCCGAGCCATAGCCTTGGACCTGGTTTGACCTGCAAATTGTATGTTCTTCTAGTGTCCATAAAAAATAAGGACTTTAGACATATATATGAAGACATTTTCAAAGGAATATTTTGACAAAATAAAAAATCATTATAGATCAGACTGTGCAAATTCCAAATGCGTAATTTTTTTTTAAATTTGATTAAAAATTTTATTTTTCATTGAATTTCCACTGAAACAGGTCCACGAACTAAAGATAACATGTTATTTTGTTATTTTAATAACTTTATTATTTGAAAGTTTCTTGCAAAAATATTATATGACACCAAACTAGAGACAATTATAAACACTTAAAAAATTAAAATTTAAAAGAAAACATATGTTTTGGTCAAATTAAGCTTGTCGTACATGAGAGATTTAAAAAAAAAAAATTATGCCAAATAAAAAAATTAATAAAAAAAATATATATATTAAAAAAAAAATTACAAATAAATATTGTCATCAATATTAACTATGTTACATACCATTTTCAAAAAGGATTGAGAGAAATAGTTTTATCTAGGTTAAATTTTGCTTGTTGCACACGGGCATAGTATGGTCCTGAAACAGGGACTTTTAAAATGTGGGTTTTAGTAATCCTTACTAAAAATGAAATTTTATCATCTGGGTATTAAACTAAATTACATATTTGGAAAGTAGACTTTGATTTCTACAACTTCTATTATTGGATTTTTTGAAGACTCAATCTCTACGTGCTTCAAATATTCATCTCAAACAGGATGAATTTGAAAAAAAAGGAAAAACACTTCCACTTTTTGGCCAAAAACTGGACTCAACTTCTTGCTGGCACCCAGGGTTGACTCTTAACCGCGCTCACTTTAGAAGACTAAAATATTTTAAGTTATGGGTCCTAGGAAGTTTTTCCCTTAACAGGGTTTTCACATTAAAAATCTTTGTTAATGTGTATGATTGTTGTGGATTGTTATTTTAATATACACATTACTTTATTTGCATTGATTGATAATCACAATATTGATTTACTGCTACTCAGTAGATAACATAATAGATGAGTTGGAAGATAAGTTTGAGATCATAGTTTACAATTCACCATGTTGATTTTATATGTTTAAACTTGTTGTTATATACATCTAGGAGAATTTAGGACTCTATGATAATTTGGAGCTAACTTATTCACCCCCCCCCCCCCCTCAGTTATTCTAACAATTGGTATCAGAGCATATAGTTCTTAGAATGAAAGTTTTAAAGGACTTAAGCTAAATATAACAATATGTATAAGAGTGATGCACCGAAGGTGAACAAGGAGAACTTCTCAACATGGAAAAGAAGAATGAGACCTTTGACTGTTACTCAGATTAAAAAAAATATATGAATACAATACTATGATGGTATAAATTGCTTCTTCACTAACTGATGTTGAATTTGAGGATATAAAGACATGTACATCAGCAGAGAAGATGTGGGACAAGATTACACAGTACAATAACTGACTCAAGGAGGTTGTGAATTCTATTCATGGAGCAGGAGGAACTTTTAATGAAGACACTATTATGAATAAGATTATTATATATTTATTTCTTATTTATTCTATAAGAGTCTCTGCAATACATGAAATGAGAGTTGCATCTAGAAACAATATTACTATTGATATTCTTGTTGGTAGGCTGATTTCTTTTGAGCTGAACAATTTGTACAATAGTGTTGTACCTACTATGGATTATGCATTTATGTCTTCTCTAAAAATTAGTAAATTTGGTACCAAACACGTGATAAGAAATAACAGTGACAATGATAGTTATAATAAAGAACTTGATGAACTTGAAGCATTAATGGTTAGAATATTGCACAAAGGAAAAGAAAGGTATAAAGGTAAACTACATTTGATATGCTTTAATTGTAAATATATTGGACACTTTGCTACTCGATTCCCTAACAGAAAGAATGATGAAAGAAATCAAAGATCTAATGATAGAAAAGATGACCGAGAATACATAAGCAACCGACAGTATGTTAGAAGGAATAATCAAGATTACAAAGACAAAGGCAAGAAGGATTGTTACATTGGAGAAGATAAATATTTTGACACTGATGAAGATATTGAGATAGTTTTTTAAGCTTTGAAATAAGATTCATAAGAAGATGAAAGATATATTGAAACACCACTTATTTCTAAATTTAATAAGCATGAAATTTGGGTTATTGATAGTGGTTGCACACATCACATGACTAGAGATAAAGAAAAATTTGATTTTCTTGAGCATTATAATGATGGATCTGTTAGAATGGGAAATGATACACCTTGTCAAGTAAAAACAAAATGTACTATATTAATGAACAATAAAATCAAATGAGAATGCATTTGAAAACAAAAAATCTAGAATCTATGTTGAAATAGGAAAGTTGATCGACACTGATAGAATACACCCTATAGTGTGCTTGCACAAAATTTTAGGAATCTAACTGTTCCTAGATTTCCCAAGATTATTAGTTTATTTATATCATCTTCCAAGTCCTTCTTTATTCAAATTAATACTTCTCCAACATCTTTCTAAGATATGATATCTTTTTGCTTCACTTAGGGGTATCTACCAACTAGTTTCACTACTCACCTATACTCTTTCTTGGATGACTCCAAGTGCCTTCTTGGTCTCCTTTACTTAAAAAGTGTTTGCAAAGATATAACTCATGTTAAAATTCTTCTTAGACTTCATATGATCTCATTTATGATTGGGTATCATAGTCTTCCCAAATGATTTCTCAATTCTCCTTGTAATTTGGAATTTAGGCCTAATGGTCCTACTAGCCCTAGCTAACTAGTTTTTCTCACTTCTTGTAAAAGTTTCCCAAAAAAAACCTAAAAAAAAATGATATTATAGTAACCTTTTCCAAGACATGAGATATTTTTAAGGTCTTAAGGTTCTAGGGTCTTTGTACAGTAGGTTCATAGAATTAAGGACAACTAGGGCTAATAGGGCTAGTTAGAACTAGTCAAGTGACTTATGCTTGAAAATGTACTTGAATGGATGAGGAAAGGAATAATATGTCTATGAGGTCTTTTTATAACCCCAATTACAAAAAAACTATTCTTGGTTTCACTTTTCAACTTATATCCCTGCTATCAAACACATTTAGCTCATTAAAAAACACCTAATTAGGCACATTTGACTCGCCTAGGGCTTGTCTCCAAAATTAGCTAAATTTATTTTATAAGCTCCTCCTTCCATATGTACACTTTAAAATGGCTTCCCTTCCATATCCCTCAAGTCCATGATTATTTTCATACTGGAGATCTATGGGGGAGCCATTTTCCCTAAAACTGTCTGAACAACACCAATAAATTGTCAACTAACAAAAGATTTTTACAAACTATTAAAATGAACACCTAGATAATTAAAACCAAAAAAAATTGTACTTTAAAAATTATAAATCCTATAATCCAATATAGAATTCAGTGATTCAATCCATTCTATAGTTCTAGTAATCCACAATAGTTGATTGTGCACCAAAATTAGTAAACATAGCTTTTCTTGCTATTTCAAAATATTACACTACATCCTCTCTCTCCTTAGGAAATGGGATTCTTCATGGATAAATATTATTTTCCCATGATTTTAGGTAGTTACAATAAACACCAAGCCTCAACCATCAAAAATTATCTTTTCTTGCCAATGGTGTCATGCAAATTTGCAAAGTTGCAAATGTTGTCATGACAACATTTTGACAACATTTACAATATTGCTCCAACCTAAATATTATAGCCTCTAACCTATAATAAATGATTTAAAAACATCATATATTCCATTTTAGGCACAAATTCAATCTTTTCTAAGCCTTCCAGGCTTTTAGATCCAAATACCCATTTTAGGCTAGCTAAACCACTAAACACTATAAAAGTAAAAACAACTAGAGTGAATAGAACCTGGTCAAATCCACCAAGGTAAAAATTAAAAAGGCATTATAAGGCCTAAAAAAAATCCTCACTTGGCTAAAGGTAGTACAAGCCACATCAATACTTAGTGCTAGGGCTTAGCCTAGGTGCTCCTACACCATTCTCCCGAAACAAAAGGGTTTCAATCCACCCTTGGATTGAGCAAGTTGGAATCAATTCACAACTTCTTAAACTATGTATCATTTATATAAGTATCCTCTGCATCTCCTTGGGCATGTCATCGTATCATATTTTCACTGTATTTCCTTTGTCTAGTCTTCTTGTAGGCCCCTAAATCACGCACCTTCTCTACTTTATTGGATGGTGTAGGTCTTATGTTCAGGTCCTCCACTTCCTATATTACATCAATAAGAATAATTTAGATTTTGAGTAGGCCCTTTATAAAGGACCATATCTAAAACATTGAAGACCAGAGATAAATAAATACCCTTAGGGAGTTCAACTTTGTAACCATTGTTGCCATATTTGGCCAGAATATTACACGACCCTAATATTCTCATCTGTAACTTGTTTGGCACTCCCTTTTGTAACCTTTCCTTGTTCAAATGGACCAGTTGAAGATCCCCCACCTATAATTGTACTTCCTTCTTTGTTTCATCTACCTTCTGCTTAATCTTTACAGTGTTCTCTATCAATGTCCTTATCACTGATTCATGCACCTCTTTCATGGAGTGTGCAAAATATTCTGCATAGCCACTTCCCTTGGCTCCATCCTTTAACTCTCTAACTTAAAATATAACTAGGATGTATTCCATAGACAAATTTAAAGGGAATCCTTCTACTGGTTCTATTTATTATATCATTGTAAGTGTATTCTTCCTTTCCTAACAATTGGTCCCAAGATTGACCATATTCCTTAGTGAGATACCTCAATAGGTTCCCTAGACTTCCATTCACCACCTTAGTTTTACCATCTATTTGAGGGTCATATGCAGACCCAAAGGACAAATTGCTTCCAAAGTTTTGTATAGTGTCTTCCAAAAGCGACTCATGAATTTTGTGTCTCTATCTGAAACTATGCTTAAGGGTAACCCACGGATTCTCACCACCTCCTTGAAGAAAAGATGTGCAATGTGACAAGAATCATGTATAGTCTTACAAGGGAAAAAATGTTCCATTTTTCTGAATCTGTCTACTATGACATATATACTGTCAAATTCTTGTTTTGTCATTGCGAATGCTACAACAAAGTCCATGCTTAAGCATTCCCAAGGTCTACTTGGAATGGGGAGAGGTTGATAAAGGCCTAAATTGGAGTATGTTCCCTTAGCCTTCTGACACACTACACAACACTCCACATACTTTATGATATCTATATTCATTATAGGCCAAAAATAAATCCGCTACACTAACACTTTAGCCGTATTGACTCCAAAGTGACCACTAAGTTTCCCATTATGCTTCTCTTGAATCAAATTTTCCCTAATTGATACCCTAGGAACACATAATTGACTTCCTTTAAATAAAAAATCAGTCTTCATAGTATAATTAAAAAATCTCCATGGGAATTATTCTTTTATTCTTTACATACCTTCTATATCTCTACAAAGTCTTTATGGTCTGCATACTAGTCCTTGAAACTCTCAATGCCTACACTCTACAATTGTACTTCTTGTACTATTAGAAATCTCCTACTAAGTGCATCAACTAATTTTTTCTGCAATCTCTTCTTATGCTTGATGTTGAAGGTGTAAGCCTACAAGTATTCCACCCATTTCATGTTCTTGTGACTGAAATTATCTTTGGAGTTCATAAAAATAAGTACTTGGTTGTATGAATACAGAAAAATTATTTGGGAAGCAAGTAACGCCTCCATTTCCGTAGTTCTTGGACTAGAACATACATCTCTAAGTAATAGGAATAGTACTTCATCTTTGCATCACTGAGCTTATCACTATGAAAATCCACTGGTCTCTCTTCTTGGCTAAAAACCACCCCAATAGAAATATTAGTAGCATCACACTCAACTATGAAGAGTTTCTCAAAACTTAGTAGTGTCAAGATAGGTTGACTAGAAATATTCTTCTTCAAAAACTCAAATGCTTAGTTAGCTTTTTCATTCCATACAAATTTAGTTTTCATCCCACCTTTTATGTTATGCAACATAGGAGTATAGATTGCACTAACTAGCTTAATGAATTTCATATAATAATGAGCTAATGCATGAAAGCTTCTCACTTGTACTGTAGTTTTGGAGGTAGGCAATTTGATGATGGCTTCTACCTTCCTTTGATCCATCTTAAGGTTTCCTTGAAAAAACACAAGACCAAGATACACTAGCTCTTGCTTTAGGAATTCCCACTTATCCAGATTGATCATTAGCTTTTCTTCATCTAGTCTCTTAAATACAATATGAAAATGCCTTAAATGTTCTTCTTTACTCCTACTAAATATTAGGATATCATCTAAATACACTACAAAAAAATTTCCAATGTACTCCTTGAGAACTTCATTCATAAGCCTCATGAATCTAGATGGGGCATTTGATAGACCAAATTTCATTACAGGCCACTCATATAAACCTTTTGTGTGTTTGAAGGAAGTATTCCATTCGTCTCCCTCACTGACCCTAATTTGTTGATAACCACTCTTAGGTCAATCTTTATACAATACTTTTCTCCTCCTAAAAAATCCATTAGGTCATCTATCGTAGGGATACGAAATCTATACCTAATGGTGATTCTGTTAATGGCTCTAGAATTAGTGCATAGCCTCTAAGTTCCTCCCTTATTGGGTGCTAAAATAGTGGGAACAAAACATTGGCTTATACTTTTTTCTAATAAGGCCTTGGTTTAGGAGCTCTTGGATTTGCTTGGAAATTTCCTCATTTGGTTGAGGGGTCATCTTATAGGCAGCCTTATTGGGTAGGGTATCTCCTGGGATAAATTCAATTTTATGACTAATCACACTCATAAGGGGTAGGTTTTCTGGTTGTCCATCACTGACAATGTCTTTATACTCCTTAAGAAACTCTTGTACTTCTATAAGAATCTTTATCTTCTTGACTATCTTCTTTGCATCTTCTTTCGTTGGATACAAAACCAAAGCATATGCTACTCCCTCTCCTTCTTCTAGAGCTGCTAGGAACTCCTTTTTGCTCACCAATAGAACATTGGGGCTTGTGGACTTCACTTCCCCTTCTTTTAATAGTGACTGTATTTTGAAAGTCACACCATCTTTCTTGAAAGAATATGCATTCTTGGCTTCGTTATGCTTGGCTTGTCTATCAAATTTCCATGGTCTACCTAGTATAAGGTGAAATGCATCCATAGGTAGGATGTCACATTGTACCTTATCTTTGTACCTTCCAATAGAGAAGTCCACCCATGCTTGTTCATTCACAAGCACATATTGTCCTTTGTTCAACCAAGTAACCTTGTATGGATTACTGTGTGTAAGAAAATACACCTTCATGAAATTAAGAATGTAAGCAACAATTCTATGGAAAGATAAACAATTTAATCTAAGGATTGAAACTAGAAAACTATATCATCTCATGGTTCTCTATCCAAGCTTTGTTAAGAGAGCTCTCAGGCTTAATCTCTCTCAAGGACAATCCTAGAATGAGATATGTATGAAGTTTATATGCTCAAATCTAGCTAGAATGCTCAAAATGCTCAACAAATGCTCCAAGATCATAACAGAAAATAGAAAATGCTCCTAAACATGATATGCTAAATGAAATGCAACTGCTAAAACTCTTTTCAAAAGCTCTCAAACGCTCCTCAATATTCTCTCAATATTGCTCTCAATATGTCTATAATAAGGATGCTTTTTCTCTTGAATTCTTGGATTCCAAACACAAAGGAAATTTCTTATATTTATAGAATTTTCCCAAGGGTAGGGGGTAGAGTGAGTTGATCATGATCAAAGCTTGGTTAAGTCAAAAGCTTTGAGGTGTTTGCAAATGGAGGGAAAGTTTGTTGGTTGTCTCAAAGAATTAGGAATTAAATAACTCCATCATTTAATTAAATTAGCCATGGAAGGGTGATTGGGTTGGATTTGATCCTTTTTAATTTGAACTATACAATTGAAAAATCAATTGCATAATTTGATTAATCCCTTTAGGCTTGAATTTAATTATTTGATTTCATGATTATTTATTCTTTTAATTTGATTTGAATTTTGTTCCTTTGATTTGATAAATGTCCATTTGATTTGCATTGAGATGATATTATGAAGCATTTGACTGATATTTATAGTTTGGAAGGCTTGAGATACACCTGGTAAATTTTAGGTGTCTACAAATGCCCCTCTTTGAAGTAATGTGTGAAGTGCATTGATTCAAAGAAAGCTTTATTGTCCTGATCATTGAGGTGATACTGATGAGCTAATATGAAAACCTGATATGAAAATCTCGATATGAAATCCTGATATGATACTCCAATATGATACTCTGATTTGAAACCCTGATATGGAACTCTGATATGAAACCCCGATATGAAACTCTGATATGAAATCCTGATATGATACTCTGATATGAAAGTCCGATATGAAACTGTGATATGATAAAGTTTGAAATTCTAATGCCCCGGATTTGATAAAAGATATTTTGCAGAATCCTAGTTTGATGATATGATGATGCCCCGTCAGAAATGGAATCATATTGATTGTAGGTGTGAAAATTTTGATGAAAACTGCTAATAGAATAGATCCAAGATGATTTCATTTATGAAAAACATTGATCTTGGCAACAAATCATGCCCCAGTGTGAAGAGAATTTGATGATAACATCTTTGATTGAGAAAATGTCGTTGATGTTTGAGATAAGTTGATGATGTTTAGATATCACTTGATGTCAGTTAGAATCACTTGGTTGATATTGTATTGATGTCAATCAGATAGGTAGGTTGATAGATTGATTGGATAAACTGATAATTTTCTCTCAAGATATAGAGAGATGAACAAATGGGTTGATTGGATAAACTAATAATTAACTCTCAAGAACTAGAGAGACGAACAAATGGATTGAATTTCCTTCCTCAAGATCTAGAGTTAGGAAATTTGATGTGCTCAAAATGAGAAAATGGATGATAGGATAAATGATTGATATTAGATGATCAATTGGATCATTCGACTGATTGATATTCAATTGGATTGGATTGGATGGGAAGATTGATGGTGGGAAGTTGATACATAGGGTCATTTGATATGAATCAGGTGCAGAAATAAGTACAGGGGATAAACAGATTTAGGTTTCCCTTAGTTGATCAGATGGTGAGATTACCCCTAGGTGAGAAGATGTATATTGATGATATCCTTGATGTAGCATGTGATCAATGTGATGGATCAAATATTGGAGGACATTAATTAGAACTTTGATGATGTAACCATGATTCACTTCCACCCCCTTTACTTGGAAAGATACTTCTAAATAAATGCAATTAATATAACATGAATGCAATGCAATGCAACTAATTATCCTTGAGGTTTGCAAAAGAAATGCAAACTGAGATATATTTTCATCATTGAGCATTGTGGAACTAGGAGTCGATACAATCCTTACTGGTGCCACTGCGACCATAAGAATATGAATATGGCTTTCATCTCATGTGGTAACCTTGTTTAAAGAACCTAGTACAACCCTCACTAGTTGAATGACCAACTATGGCAGTATGAATACTAATTTCATTGGATTCAATGTTGCAAGTGGAGGTTGGTATTTGGATATGGAAGATTTAAATAGCCAATGTATCCTTTTGCATGAACAAACAAAGGTTAACCCTCCTTCCCATATGAATGTCCTCGATGGTTCTTTGATGACCATTTTGTTAGACTAATTCACACAAGTTAAAAAAAATTTCCTCAAAACAGTCACACAGAAGCCTAAGAAAACATCATGTCTCCATTATCGCCAATCTAGTCGAAACATCCTCAATTAGGTGAAAAGAACATGACTCAAAAAATTCAATGAAAAATTCATAAAAAATTCCAAGTGTTTTGCAATCTACCCATATTTTCAAAAAAGAACTCCAGACAGTCTGATCATTTAAGGTGTGTCAAATTTTAATCCTTATAAAATAAGTCAAATGATGATTCAAGGATCATGTTATGTGATCAACCTATTTAAGGTTGAACAATGATATCCATCAAAGGTTCTGAAATATCTCTTCTCTAAATCTGAAAATCTGCTTCTGATTTGTGACCAAGATGTCACACTATTGAATCTGGTAGGTATAAAAAATCTATGATGTTTGCCCCCAAGTAAAAATTAGACCATGTAAATCCTGGGCAAATGCAACCAAGTATGTGACAATGCAGCTGAAAGACTTTATGCAAGATTTTTGGATTTTTAGATTTTTTTAAAAGTTTTTCGATTTTTTAGAGATATTTGATTTTTTTGATTTTTTGATTTTTTGAATTTTTTTATTTTTTGAATTTTTTGAATTTACCATCTCTCAAACAAGATCACATTGGTTTATCCCCAATGTCTAGCAAGGTATAGGACATGAAAGATGGATTTGGAAGCTGATGGATTAGAGATGGAAAGGCCATGATGGATGAAGCATGCGAATGTGACCTGTAGGACCATCTCGTCAAGATTACCCAAGCTAAGGAAAAATAATATAGCAATGTGAAACATGTTTTTGGATAAGCAATGGAAGCCAATGATGCAGTTCTAGATAGCATATAGGATAATGACCTGATGTCATGAAAGTGAGTGATCCAAAAGAGTGGACATGTCAAGAAGATTTTGATAAAAAAAATTTGTACTTTACATCCTTCATTTTCAATCAAGACCAATGAATCAATTTGGGTAAGATGTGGATAATATAGCACGATCAGGATAAAGGGTATTGGAGGCTATTAGGGGATGATTTTGGTATTATGGAAAGACTGCTTAGGAATAATGAAGGTAGATTGGGGAGAAGCAAGATCATGATAGGGTAGCATGGATGCAACAAGTGAATAAGTTGATGGAAACGATAATGGTGTCAAGATACTTGATGCTCATGGATATGTTCAACCTTGTCAAGAACAAAGGTAAAAGAGGGAATATGAATGCAAATTTGATGAATGGTAGAATATGGAAGATGAAGGATAACATAGATGAAACTTGCCCCCAAGTGTAGAGTGCAAGAGGAAGGAATTACGCATGACGCCTGTTTGCCAGGTTTTCATCATGGTACTTGTCCAAGGCACCAAAAGAAGTTGTTTTCACCATAGGATGGATTTATTTCTCTTTACTTTTGCTACCAAGGTGCCTACTGCTAGGTTTTCACCAAGGCACTTTTTGTCTTTTTTTTTTTCAATTTTTTTCTTTTTTTGTATTTTTAAAAATTTCCCCCACATTTGGATCTTTCAACAATTCTCTTCTGAAAGACATGCTATAATAAACCATGGCGCTAGCTAGGATGCCCAAAGATATTGATAAGGTGATGACAAAGGATAGATATGGAAGATAAGGGTAGATAGTGGTGAGATTTTTCTGCCATAGATGGGATAAGAGGGATGGAAAGATGGAAAGCATGTATTGGATAATGAATGTGAGGATAAGAAGCTATGTTGTGAATGAAAATGTTGGCAAGATTAACTATGACACACACTTTGAAGGGTGGTGGAATGATGGAGGAACACTAGATGAAGGAGGTGAGGATGTAGCTAAGATAGTGGATTTTGGGATGTAGGAACCCAAAGTAGACTTGGAAAGTGGAAAATGTTTGGAAGGAGATGGAGTGGAAGCCTTT
>MU216741.1:303794-333170 GCA_018584345.1 Thuja plicata | reverse complement strand
ATAGTCTTTGATTTTTCTTTCTTTTGTGATGCTTTTGAATGCATTTCTTCAATGAGGGATTTAGGAACCCACATTTTCATTGATTTTTCTTTTTTCTTGGTGGACCTTTGTGGCCTTTTGGATATTTCTTTTTCCTTTTCATTCACATGTCGATTAGATGGCACATGGTGATTTTTATACACATGTGGTTTCTTGGGTTTCTAATTTTTATGTTGCACATCCAAAATGCTTCTAAAAGACTTGGGAATTTTGGGTGAATAGGAATAATATGGAGGGTTCATATGGATGGGTGTTTGGACATTCTTCAAGTATGTGTGCATTCGTTGATCTTGATACATGGTAGGGTCGGTGGAGGAAGAGATAGGGATGGTAGGAATGGTTGATGAAGGAATATATGGACCCAAAATGGATGGAAGGGATGAAGACTTTAGCTTTGGGACATAGGAACCCAAAATGGGTTTGGAGGATGGTGAAGGTGTATGGTTGCATTTGAATGGAGGGAGATAAGGTATGAAAGGGATATCAATATCTTTGGCATGAGTTACATTGTCAAGGCTCTCATCTTTAAGGTTTATCTTTATACCAATAGGCTTATGAGTAGCTTTCATGGGAGAAACTTTTATAGGATCAACTGAAGCTTGAAGGGATTTATTCTTATGCAAAGGATATGAAGGAATGATGGTTTCTTGAGGTGAATATGGAGGATCATGAGAAGGAGTTGATGGGGTATTTCGATCTTGACAAGGATCTTCAGATGGTGTAGAGAGGGTGTTTTTCTCTTGATTTTCAATATGTTCATTGGAAATGGTGGAAGATATATCTTGATCTTGCTTGGGAAGTGGACTAGATATCGAGCTTGGAAGGACACTTTGTTCTTTACCCAGAAAGATATCATCTTGGAAGAAATGAAAGGCTGCAAGGGGATCATCACCGGATTCTATGGATATGGGACCTTCATTAAATATGGGAGGGGATTGGATAACATCTTGATCTTGATCTTTATTTATACTTGTTTCTTTTCTCTTTAAATTATCCTCTTGACATGGAGCCACTTCTAAGGACAAGGTAGATGTTTGGGTATTTGTGGGGAATGTTTGGAAAAGTGATGGAGAATCCTTTCGATTAGGCTTTGAAACACATGGAAGCTTAGGGTCTATGATCTTTGAAGCATGGAAATGATTTGCAGCAAGACATAAATTAGCTTGGGTTTCTTTTAGAGGTAGCCCTTGAGGGTAGACATAGTCAACATGAAAAGTATCATCATTAGGCTTGCTCTTTGGTGGAGGAATTTTGGATAGTTGTGAAGTTTTGTGAGATGGACGAAGGATGAAAGGTGTAATGGCTATGGGAGAAACCCTTCTTGATAGAGGTTTTTGGTTTAAATCTTTCTTTAGAGTGGTACCTTGCTCTTCATTCTCGTGAACACAAATGGAGTAGTCATGAAATTTCTCTTGATCCAAGATAGGGTTTTTTCTCTCAAACGCTTCATTTCGTGAAGAAGATGAAGATACAGATGGCCCATCATCATAAAAGAAAGGAAAAATTGATCTTAATGATGGCTTTTTAGATGATGTATCCTTTTTTTTTTCCTCATTCTTCCTTAAGGTTGATATGTCATCATTATGAGGAAGGATTTCTCCTAATTGAGAAAAATATGGTTCTTTATCTTTCATCAAAATTTGTTCCATGATTTTAAGGAATACGAGATCTTGGGATGCCTCCAATACTGCATTGTTAGTTACTTCATTGTATGGATTCCTATCGAGATTTTGATCTTGATTTTGATAATTATTCTCCACCATAGGATTGATTCGTTTCTCAAATAGATTCATCATTATAGATATTCGAAGGAATATGATCTATTTGTTGCACTAGATAGAAATAACTCCGAAAAGGGTATCCAAATATGATTTCAAAATCTTTCCAAACCCTTGGGAAATGCCCACTGTTTTCCCTTCTTTTTTTCTTGGCGGCACTTGCCTTTGTGTAGGCAGCATTTAAATGTTGGTAAGCGGTTACAGGAATTCCTCTATGTGGCACTCTGCAGTTCACAAGAGGCTTAGAATTGTTTGTAGGCGGCCCAAAATTGTTTGTAGGTGGCCCAAAATTGTTTGTAGGCAGCCCAGAATTGTTTATAGGTGGCCATATTTATTTGTAGGCGGCTCTTTGCTGATCAAAGTTGAAATTTTCAATTTTTTTTGGATTTTAAAAGTTTAAAGGTTTTGACCAGACCTGTTAAAGAATATTCTTGCATGAAAATGAAGTACAAACTCAACACACATCAAATTTGCACCATATCCCTAAAACAACACTAAAAGTGTATGTTCTCAGATGTGTTTATGGGTTTGCACAAGAATGTCTTCCAAACAATCTACCTTAGAGTCAAACAAATCTAGCTTGTAAAAATGGCTCTAAAAAGGTAGGTTTTATTTTTAACAAGGTTTCAAATTACTTCCGTTCTAAATCTTGCCAAGATCCTTTGCCCCTTTGAGGGATTCCCACACGCACAAAATTATGATTTTGCACAATCCCGAAGGACTACTAGAGGAAGTGAGGATGGCTTGCACAAGTTTTAGTCACTTTTTGATTAAGGTAAAGTGCATTATTTATAGTGGGTCAGACAATGTTGCAGTAAAAACAAGTATCTCCCACTTTGGGTTGTTCCCTCTCACCGTCCTTGTAAGGCAATTGTCGAGAGGCAGGCCCTTTAAAGCTCTAATTTAGCTAGCGTGTTTATAAAAGTGAAAAAAGAACTTGGTCCAACAAGTTTGGGAATTTAATTCACTCAAAGAGTGAAGAGCATATCCCTATTGTCTTTCTTTCGTTCCAAACACCTTAAACAAGTTTTTTCATTTTCAACCTCTTGACAAGGAGGTTCTTAGAATGGAAATGTGTGGTTCAATTTGCCTATCCTTGTCCTTCTACCAAATTGACTTTGAATGTTTGGCTTTTTGATTCACTTTAAAAAGTGAAGAGCATATGCCTAATGCTTGCTCAATTTGGATGAAATAAAGGATTTTCTAATTATTCTAGATTCAAAGAATGCCACAATTTAAACAAATGCAAGCTTCATGAGTGAAATACCTGATTTCAAAGCTAGCCAAAGGGCTAGGTGCATTTTTGAGTTTTTTTTTGCTTGTTTTCTACTCACGTAGTGGCGATCATTCCCACTCCATCTCCTCCAACAAAGTTAGTCAACACAAAGCACAACAAAGTGAAGAAAAACTAGAAAATCTTTACAAGACACAAAAACTCCTAAAAGCCTTTTCAAATGAAAGATTTATTAATTAAAGCTTTTAAAGACATGAGAATGCAAAATTACTCAAAGAGAAGGAAATTTTCTCTTATAAGCAAAAAACACTTTGATATAATGATCGTACAAATGTTCTTCTTCAAATAAGCTTTCTAGTAAATTTGCATTATGAACTTCTTTATCATTTTTGGTCTTAGCTCTTACCTCCTTGCTAGGCATTGTGATCTGCTTCTCTGGTTTCTTCACTTTGGGGTGATTTTTCATCTACAACAAAAGAAAACACAAAGAGTTAGAAAAGTGATAGAATCAACCAAAAATTGATTTGAAGCAAAATTTATTAAGCAACATTTAACAGCTAAACATCGGTTATCAAATTTTAACAAGTGTCACTTTGAACTTTACAAGCGGCTTTTTCCTATTACTACACGGCTCTTAAAATTTAACAGGCGGTAAAATAAAGATACTGAGTGGCACATAAATGATAAAGGGTGGTCAGAAAGTGTTGGTAAGCAGCTTTTGAATGTTAGCAGGCAGTGCACTTTATCTCACAGGGATTCTGATTTATCTGATAGGTGGTCTAATTTATCTGACAAGTGGCAACAAAGAAGAAGACTGAGATGAATCAGGCTTTTCAGGCGGTGTTTAGGCATTCGTAAGCGGTGCTTTGCATCGTATACGCGGCTCTTCTCCTATTTTCTACAAGAATAAACATCAAAAACAAAGAAAATAGACCAAATGTCAAAATAAAATGTTAATACAGAGGCTTAGAGCCCCACGGTGGGCTCCATTATGTGTGTAAGAAAATACACCTTCATGAAATCAAGAATGTAAGCAACAATTCTATGGAAAGATAAACAAGTTAATCTAAGATTTGAAACTAGAAAAATATATCATCTCATGGTTCTCTATCCAAGCTTTGTTAAGAGATCTCTCAGGCTTAATCTCTCTCAAGGACAATCCTAGAATAAGATATGTATGAAGTTTAAATGCTCAAATCTAGCTAGAATGCTCAAAATGCTCAACAAATGCTCCTAAACATGATATGCTAAATGAAATTCAAATGCTAAAAATCTTCTCAAAAGCTCTCAAATGCTCCTCAATATGCTCTCAATATGTCTATAATAAGGATGCTTTTTCTCTTGAATTCTTGGATTCCAAACACAAAGGAAATTTCTTGTATTTATAGCATTTTCCCAAGGGTAGGGGGTATAGTGAGTTGATCATGATCAAAGCTTGGTTAAGTCAAAATCTTTGAGGTGTTTGCATATGGAGGGAAAGTTGGTTGGTTGTCTCAAAGAATTAGGAATTAAACAACTCCATCATTTAATTAAATTAGCCATGGAAGGGTGATTGGGTTGGATTTGATCCTTTTTGATTTGACCTATACAATTGAAAAATCAATTGCATAATTTGATTAATCCCTTTAGGGTTGAATTTAATTATTTGATTTCATGAGTATTTAGTCTTTTAATTTGATTTGAATTTTGTTCCTTTGATTTGATAAATGTCCCTTTGATTTGCATTGAGATGATATTATGAAGCATTTGGCTGAGATTTATAGTTTGGAATGCTTGATATACACCTGGTAAATTTTAGGTGTCTACAATTACCATGTGGAATCCTCTTTATTTTGAGTTTACTAATTGCCTCCTCTGACACAATATTTTCAGTAGACCCTGAGTCTATGATGACCCTATACACTTTACCCATCATTTTTCACTTCACTCTGAATAGTGATCTTTAATGGCTTGGTGCCTCTCTCACTGGATCTTTAATCAGTGTTCTTCACATCATTAAGTTTTCTCCCTCCTCTGATTCTAAGGGTACTTCAGGGTGTTTTTTACAACCACTAGACTCCTCTTGAACAAAATTGACTCTCTTTTCACTCCCTTGGGAAGTAGAGCCTTTCTCTGGACACCTATAGGCATGGTGTCCCATTTGGTTGCAATGATAATATTTTATTTTTGAAAGGTAAGAGCCCCTTCCTTGGCTATTCCTTTCTCCTCTCCAATCAGTATTAGAGCCCCATTCTCTATTGAAGCATCCTCTATTTGAGCTTACCTCTTTTTGTTCTACCATCTTAGTCTCTCCTTGAGTCTTTGATTCTAAACTTCTACCACCATATCCACTTCTTTGACCTCTGCCATTTCTTCCTCTTCCTCTTCCTCTACCTCTAGTATTGCTTTTATCATTTTTTTCTTTTTCAATTTCTCTTCCACCTTAACTGAAATTTGGTGGCATCTTTGAAGTGTGGTAGGAGTTAGGAGACTCAACTCATCTTGAATAGCCCATCTTAGACCTGTTACCCAAATTTTTACATGTGTGATACTAATCAAGAACAATAAAAAAATGCATGAAGGTACATCTCTTTAACATTACCTGTTTAGCTAATAAAGATGAATACATTTCTATTACATTCATATTATCAGATTACATTGTACTCTAAGTATTGATCAGATTCAATTTTAAAAAAAAATTATAATTGATCATTATATTGTGCATTCAAATTGAATGTAGTAAACAAGTGTTCCTTCCATCTTACATCTTCCATACTGAAATTTAGAATACATATGCAGAAAAGAAAGTAGGATAGAAGAATGATGAGGTTTAGGGATCTATGTATTTCCTTTAAGAGGTATTCTGCATTCTGGAGATGATCATCTGCATCATCTGAGTCTTCCTGTCTTGATCTTGTGTTTGTTTGTCCTACATCCTAGGTCTTCTTTTAGTCCTATCCAGCATCATGGAAAAGATGTTAGATCCAAATTGGATCTAAGAAATACATGGAAAACCTAAAAGCACCATACACCAGTCAAACCTCCTAAACTGCATATTTATTGATGACATCAATGCAATGGAAAGGTACACATTTACATTAATAGAATAATAACCTCAAAGAGACATATCTTTATGAAACACTTTGCTATATTTGAAAGATGCAATGAGTTTCACAAGCCCATGCTTGAACCTCACAATATGCATTATTAAAGAATGAAATAATGTTAAATGTTTACAATTTTAGGAAAGAGAAGATGTAGAAGGAAGAGAAATGTAGTACATAATAGTTTCTACAAGGTGCATACATGTTGGTACATATTCAACACTATTGATACAAATATGCAGAGTACAGTAATGTTACTGGAAGATGCATATGCAATGAAAGATGGATGCTCTAAATAGAAATGGGATGATCTAATATGATGAACAAAATGTTGCAAAAGGGAGAGATGAATTGCATCCAAATAAAGAGGCAACCTTATTATTCAGTACTTCAAAAGTGAAGGTTATTTATAATGCTGTTTGAAATGGAATGAGTATGCATATGTAGAAATTAAATAATTGTGCATAAGGATGGATCAAATAAGAGTACATTAATGTTGTTACAAGATATGCATGCATACAAAAAACATGAGCAAATAACAGTGTTATGGTCATCAGAAGATTATGCATATGTGGTAGACCAAATAGCAGTGTTGTTATGAAACAAATGTGCATGTTCAATAAAAGTGTATGAATCAATATGGAAATGAAATAATAGATCTATCTGATTAGAACGAAAATATGCATTTTAAATGGTTTATCTCTCTATTTCATAGTATTACACATGGGAGTCACGAGCCCATGCTCAAACCCCATATATAAATCTCTTATTGGAGTCACAATAACATATTGGATCCACTAGTTATTGTCATGTTACAAGATGGGGAAATATAACAATGAATGTATATAGAAAGTGTTTTGAGCAGGGTCTAACACATGGTAAAGCCATGGACCCAATGCTTATTGTCATTATTTTTAGAAAAGAGGGAGACTAAGGCATAAAAAAAACATTCAGACATAGTGACAAGTACAACTAGATCGCAGTCTCAACATGAAATGAGGCGACAACATTCAAGAATGAAGGTCACTATCAAGTGAGAAGGAGACAACATATGAACACAAAAAATCCCCAAAAGGACAACAACATACATAAATCTAAACTTTGAAGCTAGCAACTTAAGAAAAGAGCAGATTTCTAAATGTTCATGAGCTTACACTATCCAAATCACAACACAGTCTTAAGTGGGTGTGGTAAATAACTGTTTGACAATGATGCAGATTAACATGTAAATGTTCTCAGTTAAACAATGATAGATATGGCCTCAACATATGAAGATGTTTTTGAAACATGGTAGTATTGTCGTGTTTTAAAGAAACATTAAATAGAGTTGACAGAGTAGATGGAGTTTATCTCTCAGTTACAGAGTGATAGCTTGCATGTGTATACATGTTTACTTCTAGATATGTAGGATGCGCCATGTGGGTATTCAGAGTGAACTACTCATTATTACAAAAGAAAATTTACAATCATGATGTAAAGCAACAAATGACTACAAACAACATATAATAGCAAAACTCTGATATTTATGCTACAAAAGAGGAATACCCAGATTAAATCAACCCCACATATCACTATTGTAACATAAATAACACAAAGTACAAGATGTAAAATAAAATTAGATGTAACTTATGTGGGAGTTACAAGTTGAGCAAGGTCAAGATTAACAGAAACATGAGTAGCACCATAGGTTATGGCATGAAACTCAAAGAGGAGCTACAATAGTTAGAGTAGAGATCCTGAGCTTTGCGAACTGAAGACTCTAGTTGAAATTTTTGGTTGAGAATACAACTCCCACTCCATCAAGAGCCCAAGATATTATACCATTGAATTAGAACTCTAGTTCAAATAAATATGCCCCAATACCAGCGCTGCTCAAAGAACATCTAGAAACAAAATGCCATGTGTTATGGCATGCAAATTCTAACGCACAGTTTACAGAGGAGAGCCTAAGTTCACACAAGAAGAAGCCCAAGATTGTTAGGGAGATACAAAGACAATGTCATGCTTCATGGCATAAAACTCCTAATTCAATCACAAAAATGGCAGCAAAGAGAAGAAGAAACCCTAGACATTTCTTGCAAAACAAACTTGCAAATGGAATGTGAAATGCAATATCCTAGGTTTTGATTTTTTACAAACTTTCAAGTCTACTGACAGAGGAAGTTAATGCCTTGTTAGTTGTAGTGCACGAAGACCTTATCAAGATGCCACGAAAGTACCCCAAGTGCCATAATAGAGGAGATTTTTATAGTGGGTGTGGTCATGTCGACCATTAGCTATAGTCGAGTTGGGGCTGGTTAGCCTTAGCTATGGTGTCAAGTTTAAATATGAGTTAGGGTTTTTCTTATGTTATGTAGTTGGGGTTTATGCTATGGGTTAGGATTTAATGGGTTTTGTGGTGTACTTTTGTTAAGTATTGGTAAAACTTAGGTAAAACATGTAAATATTTAAACACCAACTTTAGAGGGGCTTGATATAGGACTAAATTTTGGGCACCAATTATGCCTTAGTTTTAGTGATATGATATTTTGAAGCGGTTTTGTAGGGAGGAATGTTTTTTGAATTTACCTTTATAGGTTATATATCTAAGCTTTTGATTTGAGGATGAGGGTTCAGAATTTAGAAAGAAGGTGCTTTTTTGTGAACTCTTTGTTCCTATAGACTTTCTTGAGGTATTTTGCATCCATTTTGGTTCATGCCAAGTATAGATTTTTGTGCAAGTGGATGCATTTATTCCTTGTCATTTTTCTGAAACTCTCTCATGTAACTATTCACATTTTTTATAAGAATAAAGCTAGCCCCATTATTCATACATCTTTTTTTGATATTTTCTATCAATCCTTTTCAATTTCCTGCATTTAAGCATAATGTATTTGCAATATAGATTAGTGAATTGACTTGATTCCTATTCTAGATTGTAGGGTATAACCATTTAGCAAAATCTACATGTTTGTTAGCAGAATTGTCATTATTTGTGGTGAGAACCCTAATAGTGATATTCAAGTTAACCTATCTATTGGACAATGTGTTGATGGGACTTAGGTGACTGGGTCAGCCAGAAGATGTAAGTTGTCACTGGGTACCAGGGTACCGGCCAACTTCACCTGTAAAGTTTATCTAGGGAAATGAGATTCCCCGGGCTTCCAAGCACCTGAGAGTCAAGTCTCGATGGTGTGGGGCTCGGTTGGGAGATGTGGCTATTTTTGAGGGGGATAGCTGGTTATCTTCAACTCATTCTCTCCATGGATTCAGGAAGGTGAGGTTTCTCCAAGCATGTTTACACTTAGAAAATAAATTGAAAAATATCTTGCAAGGTTAGAAGTACTTCATCTATCTATAGTTATGTTGAACATTCAAAACATCAACAATAGTCTAACACACCATAGTAAATACTGAAGAAACATACAACCATCAGTTCATATTTCATCAGTAGTAAGGGAAAGGAGGTCGTTAATCTACTTTAAGTGTTAGAGAAAAGGACATGAAGAACACAAAGCATAAAATACCGTCACTCCAGAAGACAAAATGCTAACAATATCATTGCAAGAAATCTCCCTTCTTCATTAACATTTCTTCCAGCAAGCACTGGTGTGTGGTATAATGGTGGCTCCTAGGGAGCATCTAACTACTGAAAGCGTAAAGACTAAGGAGCATTGAGCTCTGCAACTGAGAAATGAAAATACTACTTTTCTATTACTATGGATTGCAAAATCATCAATTTTGCTAACCCTTGAAATTGGGCAAGACTTACTATTTATACCCATTTACATCTAACCCTAACTTATGTTACACTATATAATAGAATATATTATCTGGTGACTGGTACTACCTGCACCACTCTACTAAAGACCTAGAGATGGAATAGGCCTGTCATGTCAGAAGAAAAGATTGAGAAGTGGGGTAGAAGAATTGGCCTTGAGAAGAGGGCCAGGAAGAAGAAAGAAGAAAACTGATCCCCCAGGGATTGAGGCTACATGCCTCATAAATGGAAAAAGTGGTGCCTTGTCTTCAATGTGCCAAGTGTAACATTGAAGCGACACCTTGGGAGGATCATGTCAAAAAAACCTCTTGTCGATCCAACATGCCTTGATGTAGCTATCTACCTTCTGAAAACCTTTGACAACCTTTATTAACTGCTACCCACTTTTTGGAAACCTTCATTAACTACTTGAACGTGACTAGTCAGCCTTGTGGACATGGACACAGTTCAGTGAAAGAATGTAAAATATAGGATCCAGGACTCCCAGATCCAAGAACTTACATTCCAAAAGAAATAAAGAATACAAAAAGGCTTAGGTTTTCTTTGGCCCCCAGAGAATCTTTATTGTTGCTTATTTTCATTGAAGGTCTAGAGGAGATGAGAGATTCCATCTTCATCAACTTCTTTAAGGCCAGCCTGTCGGTACTTGGCCACCTCAATCTTTTCCCCTAGGTCTGGAACATTTCCCTTAAACTTATCGACCATTTTTGTCGCATCATGGCCACTAAATACCATACGAGTGATTCTCATCATTTGGGTGCCATCTACTCCCTCTGGGGATTGATATGTTGATTCCATTAGCTCATCGAACTTCCATAGGACGTACTCCACTGGTGTGCAAGTGTCAGTGCTCAATGGATCAACTCTGAAAACCTTTGTGACAAAATACTTGTATAAATTAAAAGAATATTGTATTGCATTGATTTTATCCCATAGAGTCCCCACCAGTTGCTTGATTACCCCCAATGTGAGGTCAAGTCAAGAGTGTTGGGTTCTCACAAAATTGAATGAATCCTCCCCCAAAATTCCAAATTCAGAAATGATTTCCTCCCTGAGGCTGAGGAGTTCTTCTTGCTCCACTTTCCATGCCTCATAATTTTTGATATCCCTCTCCCATATGTTGATGATGGTCTTGGCCTGGTGTAATATGTGTCAGGCCACATATAGATTTGGGAGGGTGGATACCAGGAAACACCAGAGATTTCCCACTTGTAGGGCAATCCATTCGTTGACCGCTTGGGCTTTATTCTTCATCGCCAGCAGTGAATCTATATCACTTTGTGGAAGTGGTATATCTGATGTACAGGTCCCTGGAGGAATAATTCTAATAGGTCTGGCTAGCTCAGTTAGCAACCCCATAAGGTTTGCATTTTTCTCCTTTTCTTCTTTGAGCTTTTGAGCATCCTTTTCATAGTGAGGCTCTACTACCTGGCTGCCTCCTTCAACAGGTCTACTTCACTGTGTTTTACCCTCTTCCCCAGTGATATCTCTATGATATTATAATCTTTAGCCTCTGTTGTCACTTCGTTCGTGTCTGGGGAAGGTGTCGCTATTACTGTGACTCTTTCTCTGCCTAGCTCAGTTCGAAGGGTATCGACTATCTGAGCTTTCTTAGCCTTTTGTGGGTTCTGTGCCTAGGCAATCATCTTTGCTAAGGAAAGGTGGGCTCAGGGCATTGTTGGAGGTGCCTTTCTCTTTTTAGTTTCTATTAACCATGAGGGTAGTAGGGGTGGCTTGTTTTCCAAAGTGTGCTCCTGGGACTTCTCCCCAACATCCTACTGTGCCCCTTTAGTATTACGAGCCTCCCCCACCTCCTTTCCTATATCTTCTTTCTCACTAGAAGTATTTTATTTGGTGGTATCTATATCTTTTTCCCTGAAGTTTGCATCTTTGGCCATGTCTGGGTCTTCAGTTGTCACCATGGGGTTTTCTTCATCTTGTTGTTCCTCTTCTTCCTCAGCCTCTGTTGCTAGGATGTCCTCTTCCATTGGTACATATTTTGGTAATGGGTGAGGTAACGGGCCAAGATTCAATGTTTGAGCTGCAGTGATCACCTCCCCAAATGTCACCTCTAGGAGTGGTGTTTGAAACATGGTAGCTGAGGTTAAGGTTGCTCCCGAAGGTTAAGTTCCCCCAGCTGATGCCATTTGTTCACTTTGATTTTTTTGGTCCACTTTTGTATCATGTATCTCTAGGACTTTAGAGGAAATTTCTTGTTCTGCCTCTTCCTCTTCTTCTGCCTGCTCCTCCTGTTCCTGGGCAAGTTCCTGTTCTAGAGCTTCCTCTTGTTCTGGGATTTTAGCCTATGTCTGCTCAATGTCCCCCTACAAATTTTTGAACTTGTTGGTTGTAAAAACATTATCAAATTCATCCTTCAGGGGAGGATTGGCCAAGACATCAGCAGGTTTTGGTTCCCTCTCAGGCTCCGGGGAGTCAGAAGAAAGGATTTCAACTTGTGGGATCTGAGGAATCCCTAGCTCTGGCTCCCTTTTAGGCTTCAGATTAAGCCTCTTCTTCCTCCTAGTGACAAAAGGTGGCCCCACTTCCCTTAGGACCTATTCTTCCTCTAGATCCACCCATGTTTCCCTCACCATCAGTGCTTCTACTGAAGGGGAAGAAGGCAGGTGGATGGGTTTGGCCATGAGAACCGGAGTTGCCAACTATGTGATTAATTTATCTTTCATTTGTTGGGAAGCTACCAGTGATTGTTGTAGTTGATCCTTTATGGGGACCTCTTGCTTATTTGGAGTTTGCATTATTCCTTTTCCCCTATCTTCTCTCTGCGAGGAATTTTTTCCTCCCGGGGTTAACTTTGGTACCGGCTGGGCAGCCCTGTGGACACTCCCAGGGCACACCTTCTTAAAGTAGGTGTGGCTGTGTTCGACCATGTTATGGGTGAACGCTTCAATGGTGGGCCCCTCTTGGGAATTCTTGTCCACTGGTGGGAGGGCCAACTTATCAATCCCCTTTTGTTTGTACTAGGGATCTATTGTGGATCCAGAGTCTGAGAAATCATCTGGAAATCTTTGGAGCTTTAACCTTTCCATCAATCCTATGGTCATCCAGACATAATGCTGGCTCTGGACTTCCATTTCATCCTGGAAATATTTCTTGAAATATTCCATGTGGTATTGGTGGGGCTTTGATGCCCAAGGAAGTGCCAACGCAATTTTGTCGTTTGGATCAAAATGCTTCCATGCCAAGTAGAATTTCTCTAAGTTATAGCTTTTGAGATCGTTGTCTACTTCCTTGGCCATGGCTAGACTAAATGAGTAATTCCCACAAGTAATTGGGAATGGGATGTTTGTTACCTTCTTCAAGGAATAGAAGGCATGTGGCTCTATTATTTGTCTACAATATTCCAAAACAATTATCTTGTTCCCACAATGCTTGGGTAACAAGTAAGGTTTTTCAGAGAAGTCGGTTACCCTTATGTATGTATGTTGCTAGAACTGTATATAATAATGGATATAAATCCAAAAAAAATTTATCACCTCTATGGATAGGTTTTATCCTACATCTTGGATAGGTGTGAGCAGGTTGTAATAAATAAAGGAATCATTCACCCAGCAGAAACTGGGGAAACTGACCTCCCATTGGATTTGTGGGAAATAATCCCAGGGAGCCTTCTGACCTAGGCCAATCCTGAGTATGCCCATTTTAATTAATCCATTAGTGGTGGGCTATTGTGGCACTAGGGCCCAGAGAACATATGAAGTCATATGAAACTTCTTCTTTTGGACCACTTGTAGAAATTGAGAATCTACATGGTTGGAGATGATGGCAGCCCAATCAAAATATTCTCCCTTGGTGGAGATGCCAAGCAAGAAATAGTACATCCACTTTGAGAATTATTAGGCATGGGGTTGCCCAAAGACCTAGGATAGTGCTATTATCCCCATCTAGATACTTTCTTTAAATTTAGACCTGGGGAGTTCTAGCTTCATTTTCTTGGGATCCCTCTTTGGGGTCTTGAGCTAGTGGTTGTTCATGCATATCTGGGCTGCTTCCTCTAGCTATTTGAACTACGCTAAGGCTTCTTCTCTATTGACCATAACAAGTTTATCAAATAGGGGGATCCCCAAGCCCATCAGGAAAGTAGCAGCGTCGAGAGACACCATAGGGGTAGGATGCCCGGTGGGTTCTCGGGCTGCGAGCATGACGGCCCAAACACAAGAGTTGTAGTGTGCTGCAAGTGTGAGGATTAACTCTAGAGATTGTATTGAGAATGGAAAATTGGAAGCCTTGAGGATTCTATAATCCCCGACGTTGATCGCCAATGGATCCCTGGCCTGCCGCTAAATGTACATTATTTTCACCAAGGCCTGCATTTCGGCCCACATCCCGACGCTGGTGTCGATAATGAACTACACTTTGGAATCAATCTTTGACCCCACAATGGCATTATCTTTCATGTATTTCAGGTTGAGGGGAAATTTTTTCAAGGCCCTCTCCATTTTGGATTTTACAACTTCCCTGGTGACCACTGCGGAAGGAGCTTCCAGACTCCTGGGTGGTGAAGATGCGGAAGCCTCAGACATGATGGAAGTGAATTGATCTAGAAACCTGCAAGGCAAGGTGACTGTCAAAATGTAAAAATAAATAATAATCTGGGATCCAGAGATCTGAGCACCATGGCGCCTATTTTCCCTAAAAAGTGAGTTTAGTTCAAAAATCCTGGAAAGTATATATATTTCACAAACTTGGAAATTTAACCAATATCTGGGCCCGGGGGTCTCACCATACTTGAAAAAATGAAGACATGGGTTGAGTGAGGGTAGGAGACCTAGAGTTTGGAAAAATAACCATTAGAAGTGCGCAAAAAGTGAGTTGTAGGACCCACATGGATGTCACATGGCTAGGCAATAAATGGAAGTTATGGCGACAGCGGTGGAGCCAACTTTATGAACGCACAAAAAGTGAAGGCCACTTAGATAGTTTTGAGTGCATACGTGGGATGTAAATGGGACAATCATTAAGCCAAGTTTATGAGGAGAGAGAAAACTACCTTGTTGAAACTAGCTGAGAGCCGAGTTTCAACCAAGTGGTATCCTGCCTGGAACAAGCTCACAAATTTGGGAATGACAACAGGGGAAGCACGACGAGCTAGCTACAAAACTGAGTAGATACACATGAAATATAAAACATATATACATCAAGGACAAAAGGTATATACATGCAGAATGGAAGGATACACATTAAAACACACTAAATGTACATATATACACAACTCAGAGCTGCTACCTAAACAAAACTAGAAAATGTATAGGTATATACATTATTTACATTATCTAAAAAATATGGTACATCTGCACAAAGGGTGGAAAACCCTCTGGTAGAACCAACCCACCAACGGGTGGCAAAACCAGACGAAGAAGCACAAAAATGAAAGCGCAAGACAAAAAAAAACCAAACAAAAAAAAATGAAGCAAAAACAAAGAAAAGCATAAAAATGGAAGAACCAGGAACACGCACCTGAAAACCAAAGAAAGGGAGGAAAAAAAGATAGCTATGAATGTTCTACAATAGCTTCTACCTTAAAAGGATCACCACTCAACATCACAAACCACTCATAATTGTTTAGAAGAGTTTGGAAATAGCTTGCACTAGACTCTGCTCAAATCGTTGTGATATCGCTCTGAAATTCACTCAAATTTCTTAAGTGTTTTAATCATGGTAATTGTGAAAATGACAGGTGATTTCTATTTATAGCTAGGGTAAAATCAAGTTACCTTTCCTTTCGCAACCTATGGAACAAGCTGACCTCTGGACTCCAGACCCGGGGATTTCATTTGACCATACCTTCTTACGAAAAGAAGACATCATGGCAAAGAATCCTGGAGTCTGGAATCCAGATCCTGGACAAAGTATGACAAACTCCATGACCAGGTCCTAGAGACATGAGAGACAAAAGAAAAAAGCAAAACTAACACCATGGGAAAGAAAACCTAGAGAAGGAAAATAAAGAAATAAAGAAAAAAAAGACAAGGAAAGAGCCAGAAATAGAAAACAAAAAAGGGGGACCCAACATTTTGCACACAAAATGTAGGGACAGGGATGCAGGGCATAAAAAATGGAGACTATATGGGATGAATGCCTTAGTGCATTTGAGAACTACAAAATCTCTAGTTAGCAAAACTAGAACAAATCATTACTTTGAAGCATCTTACTTGCAAAGAGTAACATGTCTGAGAAAATCCGGCCATATGTGATTTATTCCATGATCTCTTCATCAGTGGTGATGTGTGTGCTTTTGAAGGAAACCAAGCCGATGACCTCTGAGAGAATTAGAGAAGATGCACTAAGTATATCAAACCCCGAAATCATCCGATTTGCTCATTTTCCCTGGAGACCAGAGTTTTGTCCCAATTTTTTTTCTTTTTATTTTGTACGCTTCTGGGTGGGAGGGCAGTACTTCTTTCACCCTTCCACCCACTTTAATGTGCTAAATGGGGGAGAAAACTCTAGACCTAGAAAGAATCCTTTAAAAAGTTTATACTTGGGTCAACCAACTAGTGCAACCGATCTACCCTCGATGTGTTTGATTACTTGTCCCTTACTTTTTATTTCACTGATTGCTAGACTTCTGAAAGTAAAGCCGATGAGGATTACTCATAATGTACCACCAAACTTGTAAAATAACTCTAGAGTCTAGACCGATTCAGTCATGCTAACAATGGATTCTTAAGTTCACCATGTTAAAGACAACATCCCAGAGACTAGATGTCATGTGAAGTGTCCCAATCCTTACAAAAAGGAGAGAAAAATGCCAAAACCGAAAAAGAAAACAAGAAAAACAAAGAAAACAAAATAAAAAGGGGCGGTCCTGGAGGACGACCAGCAAGACTATTTACAAGGCAAGTTACCTCCCAACAAGGCACCAAGAAAGAAATATTTACGAGGGAAACTTACATAAAATACAACTTTGGGCAAACCAACCTTATTCAAAATAATACTTCAAAAACTGTCCATTAACGGGCAATGGGACAGGTTCTCCGGTCATGTTGTTAAGATGATATGTATTTTCCCCATAGATCTCTGAGATTAGGTATGGCCCAAGCTAGAGCCAGTGGAACTTGTTGTGCTTTCCTTTCTTTTCTTGGGCCTTGTCCCATAGCAGGACCAAGTCTGAAATTTGAAAGGCCTTGTATTGGGTTCATCGGTCAAACCATCATTTTACCACTGTTTAGTGATGCACATAATGTTTGAGGGCTGCATCTTGTTCTTCTTTCATCCACACCAGATTCAAGAGCCGAACCTCCACAATATTATCTTGGTTACTGAATTATTGCATAAACTACAAAACTGGGATTTGTAAGTTGATTGGGAACACTGAGTTTTGGCCATAAACCAGATGGAATGGGGACGTTCCCAGGGCAGCCTTAATTCAAATCTGGTCCACCTAGAGGGTGAACCTCAGCTTTTGATGCCAATCTTGGGGTTTTTTTCTAGCAGGTATTTGATCACTTCAAGCAAATTTTTGTTCATTGATTCAACAACACCGTTCCCCTGGGGGTAATAGTTGCTGGAAAAATTTAGAGTGATCTTTCGATTGTAGGTCCATTCAAGCAATTGCACTAAAGAAAATACCAGACTATTGTCACATACTAATGTAAAGAGCATTCCAAATCTTGTGATGATGTTTTCTTCTAGGAATTTAATAACTACATCTGCTGTGTTATTTTTGCAAGGTATGGCTTCACACCACCGGGTGTAGTAATTGGTTGCAGTAAGGATGTACTGGTGTTTTACAGATGAGTTGGGTTTGATTTCCTTGATGAATTAAAATTCCCATTGGGTGAAGGGCCTAGCCTCGAAGGCTAGTTGTAAAGGCATAGCCAAGTTATGCTCATGGTGTGTCGCGGTCTGAAAAGTGTGGCATCTCTGAACGTGAGTGTAAACATCTTTAAATATACAAGGCCAATAGTATCAGCCTGGAGGATTTGATGGGTAGTGGAGTTGGCTGAGACATGCCCAGTCCCAAACTGCCCATGGAATTCATCGATCATCTTCGCAGCTTGGTCCCTATCAATGCACCGGAGGTATACTCCCTCATAGTTTCTGTGGTAAAGCACAGAGTTTTTGATCATGAAGTGGGAAATTTTCATCTGTAGAGCATGGTGTTTATTGGGAGGTAACCCCTCTAGGCATCTATTCTTTAACATTAAGTACACTAGATCCATGTACCATGGGTCTCGAGTGATAGACTCCACTATGTAAGTTTGACATTCTATGTGGGGAGTCTCTTCTGCCATTGCTTGTCTTAGTCCCTGGCCTTAGACTATCTTCATGGGTTGCATTTCTAAGTCATATTCCTGGAAGATGGCCATCTATTTCCCCTATATTTCACCCAATTCACTCTACATCAGTAAATATTTCACAGCCTGGTCTGGAATGATAGCATGCACCTTGCTCTGAAGAATATAATGCCAGAATTTCTTCACAGTGTGAACAAGAGAAAAGGCCTCCTTTTCCAATGATGAATACCGAAATTCGATGTTCATGAAGGGGGAGCTCATGAAAGCTATGGGTTGTTCCTCCCCTTTGACATTTTGAGTCAATATTGTCATGATAGAATGCGGTGAAGCAAAAGAGTAAATGTAAAATGGAAGGGATTAGTCCAGACTAGCCAGGACATGTGCCTCCATTATCGTCTGTTTAATATGGGCAAACACCCTCTTTTCTTCAGGACTCCACTCAATTTTGGTATCCTTTTTCATCATTTCATTGAGTGGCTTGACTATCTCAGTGTATCTAGTGATGAACCTCCAGATAAAGTTGATCTTTCCAAAGAAAGACCTCATCTCTTTCTTGTTTTCGGGCATTTGTAGGTTTAGTAGCGCTTCAAATCTCTCAGGGTCAATTGATATACCCTTCTCGGAGACAATATGCCTAAGAAAATTCCCTTTAGTGACCCCGAATATGCACTTCTTTGGGTTGAGGGATATTTCACACCGGTGACATCTCTCGCAGATCTGGGCAAGGTGGGTGGAATGGTCATGCGCCTGTCCCAGGAAAATATGGTCAAATCATCCATGTAGATGATTATGCACCGATTCACAATGCCTTCAAACACAATGTCCATAGCCTTTTGAATTGTGGCCCCTGCATTAATTAAGCCAAAGGGCATCCTCATATATGCAAACATTCCCCATTTTGTGGTGAATGTCATTTTCTCTCTATCTTCGTACTTAACCATGACTTGGTTATATCCAAAGTACCCATCCAAGAAATAAATCATTTGGGATCCATTCACTATTTGCAACACCTCATCTAATGAGGGGAGAGGGTGATTATCCTTCTTGGAGGCTCTATTTAGATTTTGGAAATCCATGCAAAGGTGAATTTCACCACTCTTCTTTCTCGCAGGGACCAAATTGGCAACCCATGTAGTGTGCCAGATTGGAAAGATTATCTGGGCTGACCATACTTTCTCCACCGCTTAACAAATTAGAGGCTCGATCAGTGGGTTGACCGGTCGTTGCTTTTGTCAAAAAGGCTTAGCATCAGGTTTCAAGGGGATTCTACGAGTCATAATGGATGTGTTGTACATCTTCAAATCCTCATATCCCCATGAAATCACATCTATGTATTCTCGGAGAACCGTGAGAATATTCTCCTTCTCCTCAGGGGAGCAAGAGGTGCCAATGTGTATCATCTTCACCAGACTGGCTGATGTTTACTTTCTCAAATTTTTCTCCCTCAGATGAGGATGACATATTTTCCCAGCCCTGAGGGTCCAAGTCAAAGATACGTTCAAGCACAACTATCCCCTTTGGGATGGTGTTAGTAGGGAGGTCCATGATACCATCATCTTCATCACCCTATCCAGTATCATCATGGTCTCATTCCTCCACTATCTAGTCCTCGAAGACACCAACATTGGCCATGAAGGTAAGGATGTGCTGATCGTCTTCAAAAACCTGAAAGTGGGCGATGTTATCTAGGATGGATGGGTTGGGGATCATCTCAACCGAAAATCTTCAGAGTCATGAGCTAGCCATGGGCTCAAGTGTGCTGGAAAAAATAGCAAGGGCATTCGGGACATAATTTTGTCGTCAGGGAATAAGATCAATGCCAAAGGCATCAAAATTTTTATTAAGGCTCCAAGCCCAATTGTGATATGCAGCCAGTCTCTTGTCATGACATGTATACTGACTCCGAACCTATTTGACAATCAACTCCGAATCACCTAGAGCCCAAAGGTGGGTCATTCATTTCCTTAATGCAAACAAGAGTCTAAGGATGAAAGCCTCATACTCCATAACATTGTTTGTGTAGTTGAACTGCAGCTTGTAGGATGTGAGGAAGGATTTCCCTCATGGGTTGATCAATTCTACTCTGGCCCCATAGCCTTGTTTAGATCGGGACCCATCGAACTTAAGGGTCCATAAGTCGTTGTTTGTAGTCTAGGGCTGGGGAGATAGAGCAGTCTTTGGATTTCCTTTGGGAGACTTGGGAGGAGCTTCCTCCCACACTTATGGCACATGGGTGAGTTTTTCCTCTATTAGGGTTTGGAATTGAGATCCCCAAGGAAATTGCACCAAAGAAGTGCTTCTAGTAGTAATACTGGGTTCCAGGGAATCAACTGTATGTTCTTTGTTTTGGAAGGTGTTGATGTGCTAGGTAGCAACATAAAGGAAAGGTTCACACTCTAGCTCTAAATATTTCTGATAGTGTACTCAGCACCAAGTACCAGACAAGAGTGTAGCGGGGGTCACTACGGTACCCTAAGAGTTAACCCCAATCCTCAACTTTTCTTCTAGGTCCTGGGTTCTTTGAAGAACTATGGAATTCTCCCCAGGGGTGAAATCAAATGTTAAGATTTCAAAGGGTTGGTACACCCCAGGGGAAGTCTCAGAGAAGAAAACCTCACTAACCCTCCTGACTTCGATAAGGGCCTACTTCATCTGGGGTTCACTTTCAACTTGGATTTTGTTTGATTCTCCTTCCCAAGGGAGCCATAAGTGGGAGAAGTCAGTCAAAAAGTATCCATTCAAAGACTTAGACCAATTCTGACTTAATAACTTCCCATAACTCTCTGGGATGTCCACCACTTGGATGTCAATTATGCTGGCTATTCTGGTGTCCTTGATGAGTTGTATCTAGACATTCTTCAATCTCCCACCATTTTCATAGCCGTTTTATCTAGTTGAATCATTGCGCTATTAGATGGGATGGGTCAGAATCTGAGCTTCTAGCATATGGACAGGGCCATGATGTTTGTCGAAGCTCCAGAGTCTACTAGGTAGTTGTGTATGCTTTTTCCTTGGATATTTAGGCCTAGTAGGAAGGGAGGATCTTCATTATTCCCCCGAAAGGAAGCCGCTTTAGAATCCTCAAAAGAGACGGTCTTGGGCGGGCGACTGACAACTTCCTAGTTTCCCAAGAGCTTTAGAAGAGACTTCTTCTATTTGGGACACCTTAGCAAAACCTCCATCAGGGTCATGGAGGTGGTGGTTATTTCTAACGCCCTTGTGATGTCAAACTTTCCTCCTATGAAATGGTGGCTTCCCTCGGCCAGATCTTTTGCTTGATTAGAGCTAGAACCTTTCAGAGGGGCTAGTCGGTCAGTTGTATTATCCCAGGGGGGAGTATCCTTCGCAGGGGGTGTTGGCATGTAAACTGGTCCTTTACCAACCTAGCTCCAAGTATTGTAAGGAGCCCACAGGTTGGTGAAGGCATTGGCCTCAAAGGCAAGAATCGATTCATCAAAGAATACCTGCAATTCGGATTCTTCTTCATCTTCTCCAAAGGATCTGAAGAAGATGGTCTCATAGGTGAATTCACTATGAGTTGACTCTTTCTCAGGAGGCTCTAGGGGAGTAGCATCATGCGATTGTTTCTTGTCTAGCTGGGAGATCATGATCTTCTCCAGTGTGGCATAGTTTACCTCATTGTGAGAGCCTATTTCGTGCAATCTACACCAATTGGTCATGGGCTGGAAGTCTACGACTGGTGTGGAATGTGATGGTCTAGAACCACTTTGATTGGCATTTTTGGTTTAGAGGCGGGCCTCCGGTGTTCATGTTATTGTTCCATTGCGTTTGGTTGGGCCGAGGCCCGTTGTTGAAGCTTCTTCCCTTGATATTGTTGTTTTGTTGGCCGGAGAAAATATTCCCTCTTTGGGAATTAGAATTATGGGGTACATAAGATCCTACCTTCAGCTGACCCATGTCCACAGTTAGGGTGGAAAACATTCGCCAGAGGGATTCAACCTTGGTAGTCAGCTGAGTGTTTGTGTCACAATGTGACAGTTTCTATTGTTGGTTCCCTAGGAAAGCAACAGTATTCACTAGAGTCAAGGGTGACAATCCTCTAGTTGTAGATGACTAAAAGAAAGTCACTTCGAGAAGCTATGTCTAAGGTTGTGCCTGTTGTGGCTGGTTCTAAGGGAATGTTTCAAGACCCGGTATTGCCTGGGTCTGTGATGGATAAACGTATCGGGCCTACTGGTCTATTGGCGGTGGTGGGGAATTCAATGCCATCCTGGGGGCACCCATTTCCAGGTTGGGGTTATATCCCCTGGCATATGCAGTTCTATCAGGGATCATATTGAAGGGCGTGCTCTGCGCAATCCCGCCCGGGGACTTGTTGAGGCCACGGGATAGTTCTAAGTCTAGGTTGTAATCCATTGCCAAAGTATCCTGGTTGCCCATGGAAGTTGTTCTCCAGAGGAGAGTGCCATGAAGGGGTCCATCGCATTAAGATAGGTCTATATGGTTACTTATGGGGATAGAATGAAAGGGCCCATACACTGCTTTAAGGAGCATTAGAACCAATGATTGAATGTTGCAAGGGGTTCATTGGGTTGCTTTATGATGGAAATGAACTGGCTGTGGGAACAAGCTAGGTCCACATGTACGTGGAAGGTAGCTAGGAAGGCATCCTCCATGTCCTGCCAGCTATTGATGGAGTTGGCAGGAAGGTTGAGGTACTAGTTCAGTTTGTCGTGTCCCGGGGATAGGGGAAACATCCGGGTCACAACATCTTCATGTTGGATCCATTGTCAGTTCATGGCATCTTTGTATGCCTATAAGTGTTCTTCTATGGTTTGCAAGCCTAAGTGCTCATATCATGGGCAAATATTCTCCGGGTGTGAGGGTAAGTCATTGGCTGGGCCTAGAAAAGTTCCTATAGGGGACCCAGTGTTACCGAAGTATGCAGCCATTTTGGGAACTGGAATTTGAGTAGTTTGAGCACTGGTTCCCAGGATTGTCTAAGAAATTTGGATATTCTGAGGTATACTAGACCCCCAAACAATAGTTTCTGGTGTGGTTTTTGGGGTCTGTTTCTTTTGAGAAGGAGGCTCGAGTTTGACAAATCTTTTAGCGTTTGGGGCTGACCTAACGATGTTAGGGTTTGACAGAACCAGAACAATATAAGAATAAACAGTTATACGCAGAAACAATAGAAGAAAGAAACTAAATGCAGATAACACACAAATTTAATGTGGTTCACCCAAAACCTGGGCTACATCCACGTACACAGCCATCAAACCTTTCTTATTATCCATCAAAAACATACACCACAATACAATGCATTATACATCTCAAACGCTTATAACATGCGTTTTAAGGCAACCTCTAAAATCGACCATTTTAGGGTTTTATAATGTCAACATCTACTACATGATCAGTCACCAAAATATCAACAAAGGATTCTTTCAAATTTCACTAGGGAGAAAGACCCAATCCCACTGAAGGCTTTATTCCTAGAACTATGGCTTGGGGAACCCTCGGGAGGTATAAAATCAGAATCTTGAGAGGGGGATGAGTTCATGCCCTCCTTCTAGCGCCAATTTTTGTTGACGGGACTTAGGTGACCAGGTCCGCTAGTAGATGTAAGTTGTCACCAGGTACGGGGGTACCAGCCAACATATCCTATAAAGGTTATCTAGGGAAATGAGATTCCCTAGGCCTCCAAGCACCTGAGAGTCAGGTCTCGACGATGCAGGGCTCAGTTGGGAGATGTGACTATTTTTGAGGGGGATAGTTAGTTATCTTCAACTCGTTCTCTCCAAGGATCTAGGAAGGTGAGGTTTCTTCAAGCATGTATACACTTAGCAAATAAATTGAAAAAGATCCTGCAAGGTTAGAAGAACTTCATCTATCTATAGTTATGTTGAACATTCAAAAGATCAGCAATACTCTAACACACTATACTAAATACTGAAGAAACATATAACCATCAGTTCATATTTCAATAGTAGCAAGGGAAAGGAGGTCGTTAATCTACTTTAAGTGTTAGAGCAAAGGACATGAAGGACACAAAGCATAAAATACAGTCAATCCAAAAGATAGAATGCTAACAACATCATTGCTAGAAATCTCCCTTCTTCATTAACATTTCTTCCAACAAGCACTGGTGCGTGGTACAATGGTGGCTCCCAGGGAGCATCTAACTACTGAAAGCTTAAAGACTAAGGAGCATTGAGCTCTACAACTAAGAAATGAAAATACTACTTTTCTATTACTATGGAATGCAAAATCATCAATTTTGTCGACCCTTGGAATAGGGCTAGACTTACTATTTATACCCATTTACATCTAACCCTAACTTATATTATACTGTATAATAGAATATATTATCTGGTGGCTGATACTACCTGCACCACTCTACAAAAGACCTAGAGATAGAATAGGCCTGTCATGTTAGAAGAAAATATTGAGAAGTGAGGTAGAAGAATCGGCCTTGAGAAGACAGCTGGGAAGAAGAAAGAAGAAAAGTGATCCCCCTGGGATCTAGGCTACATGCCTCATAAATGGGAAAAGTGGTGCCCTATCTTCGATGTGCTAGGTGTAACATTGAAGCGACACCTTGGGAGGATCATGTCAGAAAAACCTCTTGTCGATCCTACGTGCCTTGATGTAGCTATCTACCTTTTGACAACATTCGACAACCTTTATTAACTGCTACCCACTTTCTGGAAACCTTTATTAACTACTTGAAAGTGACTGGTCGGCCTTGGGGATTAGGACACGGGTCACTAAAAGAATGCAAAATATAGGATCCGTGACTCCGAGATCTGGGAACTTACATTCTAAAAAGAATAAAGAATACAAAAAGACTTAGGTTTTCTCTAGCCCCTGGATAATCTTTATTGTTTCTTATTGTCATTGAAGGTCTAGAGGAGATGGGAGATTCCATCTTCATCAACTTCTTTAAGGCCAATCCACTGGTACTTGGCCACCTCAATCTATTCCCCTAGGTCTGGAACATTTCCCTTAAACTCATAGTCCATTTTTTCCGCATCATGGCCACTGAGTACCATACGAGTGATTCTCATCATTTGGGTGCCATCTACTCCCTCTGGGGATTGAAACCTTGATTCCATTAGCTTATCAAACTTCCCTAGGATGTACTCCTTCGGTGTGCAAGTGTCAGTGCTAAATGGATCAGCTCCGAAAACCTTCATGACAAAAGACTTGTATAAATTAAAAGAATATTGTACTGCATTGATTTTCTCCCGAAGAGTCCCCACCAGTTTATTGATTACCCTCAATTTGAGGTCAATTTTGGAGTGTTGGTTTCTCACAAAATTGAATGACTCCTTCCCCAAAATTTTGGATTCAGAAATTATTTCCTCCCCGAGGCTGAGCAGTTCTTCTAGATCCACTTTCCATGCCTCGTAATTTTTGATATCCCCCTCCCGTATATTGATGATGGTCTCGGCCTAGTGTAAGACGTGCCAGACAACATATAGATCTAGGAGGGTGGATACCAAGAAATGCTATACATTTCCCACTTGTAGGGAAACCCATTCATCGACTGCTTGGGCTTTCTTCTTCATCGCCCACAGTGAATCTACATCGCTTTGTGGAAGTGGTATATCTAATGTAGAGGCCCCCAGAGAAATAATGCTAATAGGCCAGGCTAGCTTAGTAAGCAACCCCATAAGGTTTGCATTTTTCTCCTTTTCTAATTTGAGCTTTTGAGCCTCCTTTTCATAGTGATCCTCTACTACCTTGGCTGCCTCTATGATGTTATAATCTCTGGCCTTTTTCATTGCTTCGTCCATGTCTAGGGAAGGTGTCGCTATTACTATGACTATTTCTCCACCCAGCTCAGTCTGAAGGGTATGGAGTGTCTGGGATTTCTTGGCCTTTGGTGGGTTTTGTGCTTGGGCCATCATCTTTGGTAAGGAAAGGTGGGCTCGGGGCATTGCTGGAGGTGCCTTTCTCTTTCTTGTTTCTATTAACCATGGGGGTGGTAGGGGTGGCTTGTTAGCCAATGTGTGCTCCTACAACTTCTCCCCAACATCCTACTGTGCCTCTTTAGTATTATGAGCCTCCCTCGGCTCCTTTCCTGTATCTTCTTTCTCACTAGTAGTATTTTCTTTGGTGGTATTTGTATCTTTTTCCCCAGTGTCTACATCTCTGGTCATGTCTATGTCTTCATTTCTTGCCTCGAGATTTTCTTTGTCTTGTTGTTCCTCTTCTTTCTCAGCCTCTGTTGCTGGGATGTCCCCTTCCATTGGTACATCTTTTGGTAATGGGTGATGTAACGGGCCAACATTCAGTGTTTGAGCCACAGTGATCACTTCCTCAAATGTCACCTCTGGGAGTGGTGTTTGGAACATGACAGCTGAGGTTATGGTTTCTCCCGAAGGTCCAGTTCCCATAGCTGATGCCATTTGTTCACTTTGCTTTTGTTGTTCCACTCCCATATCCTATATCTCTAGGACTTCAGAGGCAATTTCTTGTTTTGCCTCTTCCTCTTCTTCTGCCTGCTCCTCTGTTCCTGGGCATGTTCCTATTCTAGAGCTTCCTCTTGTTCTAGGATTTCAGCCTCTGTCTACAAAATGTCCCCCTATAAATTTATAAACTCATCGGTTGTAAGAACATTATCAAATTCATCCTGCAGGGGAAGATTGGCTAGGACATCAACAGGTTTTGGTTCCCTCTCCGGCTCCGGGGAGTCAGAAGAAAGGATTTCAACTTGTGGGATCTGAGGCATCCCTATTCTGGCTCCTTTTTAGGCTTCTGATTTAGGCTCTTCTGCCTCTTGGTGACCAAAGGTGGCCCCGCTTCCCTTAGGACTTGTTCTTCCTCTTGATCCACCCCTATTTCCCTCACCATCAGTGATACTAGTGAAGGGGAAGAAGGTGGGCGGATGAATCTGACCATGAGCACCAAAGTTTCCAACCACGTGATTAATTTATCTTTCATTTGCTGGGAAGTTACCAGTGATTGTTGCACTTGCTCCTTTATGGGGACCTCTTACTCAGTTGGAGTCTACATTATTTCATTTCCCCTATCTTCTATCTGCAATCAAGTTCCAGCTGCTGGGGTTAACTTTGTTACTTGCTGGACAGCCCTGCGGACACTCCCGGGGAACACCTTCTTAAAGTAGACATGGCTATGTTTGACGACATTGAGGGTGAACTCTTCAATGGTTGACCCCTCCTAGGCATTCTAGTCCACTGGTTGGAGGGCCAACTTATCAATCCCCTTTTCTTTGTACTGGGGTTCTATTGTGGATCCATAGCCTGGGAAATCATCTGGAAATCAATGGAGCTTTAACCTTTCCATCATTCCCATGGTCATCCAGACATAATGCTGGCTCTAGAATTCCATGTCATCTTGGAAATCTTCTTAGAATTCTTTAATGTGGTATTGGTGGGGCTCTGATCCCTGGGGAAGTGTCGATGCAATTTTGTCATGCGGATGAAAATACTTCCGCGCCAAGTAGAATTCTGCTAAGTTATAGATTTTGACCTCGTTGTTTGCTTCCTTGGCCATTGCCAGACTGCGTGAGTAATTCCCACAAATAATTGGGAATGGGATGTTTGTTACCTTCTTCAAGGCATAGAAGGCATGCAGCTCCATCATTTGTCTGCAATATTCCAATAGAATTATCTTGTTCCCACAATGCTTGGGTAACAAGTAAGGTTTTTTGGAGAAGCTGGTTACCCTTATGTATGTATGTTGCTGGAACTATATATAATAATGGCCATAAATCTGGACCAAATTCATCGCCTTTGTGGATAGACAGTATCCTACATCCTAGGTAGGTGTGAGCAGGTTGTAACAAATAAAGGTGTCATTCACCCGACAGAAACTGCAGAAACTGGCCTCCCATTGGATTTGTGGGAAATAGTCCTAGGGAGCTGGTGCAGAGCACCCTATGGTTTAGCTCAAAACCCTAGCCCCAGCAATTTTGAATATGTTTTGATCCAGGTCACATAGCGAGAAATTCATATTTTGTCTAGTCGCTCAGTCGCGGAGCCAGCAGCGAGCAGAAAGGTAATGCATCGCACACTTGCGAGCTAGGAAAACAGTTCACTTATTAGTGAACGAGTGCATGACGAGGAACTAGTCGCTCAGTCGCAGATGGTTAGCAGGAAAGACAGTGTGCGACAATGCGACGAGTAGCTCATCGCCCAGTCGCGAGTCAATTTGCAGTTAGAGAAAACACAGTGCGACAGTGCGACGGTGAAATCAATCGCTCAGTCGCAAAGAAAAGATTAGCTCGGATGAGCTCCTCGCTCAGTCGTGAAGGAAATGGTAGCTCGGGTTATAGCGTGGCAAGTGCGTGACTTGAGCTCATCGCTCAGTCACAGGGACATAGCCAGCTCATGTAGAAGTGCAGCGAGTGCGCGACTAATGTGCATCGCAGACTCGCAGAGTAAGGAGCAGCTCATGGAGAAGCAGTGCGGGTGTGCGATTTGAGATCATCACTCGGTCGCGATAGAAATAGTAGCTCGGGAAAATTCATTGCGGGTGCACGATAAGGAGTCATCGCTCAGTCGCGAGGTAAAAGTCAAAATGAAGAAAGACATAGCGAGAGCGCGATGAGCAAGTAATCGCTCAGTCGCAGACTAAGACATAAAGAAGGATTTTCATTCACGACTATGCGATGAAGAGCAGAACTAGTTGAATGATAAAGTGTGCTGACGTGTCGATAAGAGAAAGCATTGAAAAGGTCATAATCGCCAAATCAGAAAGGAGAATGACACGAAGGAAAAGAGACTGTCCAGAATGTCGACCATGCAGAGAACAGATGACAGTTTGCAGAGAGCATGAAGAACAGAGAACAGCTGGAGGACTAAGATCGACAGGTAACCACCAGGGTTACAGAATCGAGGAGAAGCCAGAAATAAAGCAGAGAAGAAGAATCAGTGAAAGGGTTCAGTGGAGTTCAGACAGTTCAGAGTTGGAGTTAGTTAGTAACAGAGAACTTCTGTAGATTAACAGAGAGTTGTAATATTTTGCATAATCAATAAAGAGAAGCTTTGTCTGTACTTTGAGTCTTCTTTTATTTTGATCAGAGTTCTGTAAAGTGTTGTTTTATTTCTGTTAGATAAATATGGGTGCTTCTTGACTCTGATAATCTGTTCCATGGATTGTGATAGTCAAGAAGCATCCTCCATGTATATTATGATTGTTTCTATGTTTGTGTTGGATGAGAAGCTAGTCGAGTTTGCAGACAAGTCCTAGGCGAGCCTATGGTCCGGTTAGAGACTTGTAGGAAAGATAG